>JAQIWF010001981.1:0-10227 GCA_034694965.1 Ceratozetes gracilis
CTTAAACAATTTGACATTCGTTTGAAACTCGAATTAATACAAAGAGAGGTTTTGTTAATATCTCACATTTGAGTTAAATTTAAAAACTCCCTGGATTATCTTGTACAACATAAGTCAAATTTAACCAGGCTTATAATTAGATAATTATTGGGAATAATTTCAAATAGCGGCTATTTATTTCTAATTTATTGGGAAATCATTTACCTTTGATTCAAATTAGTTTCCTCTGCAGTGCTTTCATTCGAGGTGAAGGACATTCTCCATTTCTATAGCTACCTCATCAGGGTGTTGTTTGTATATACCTGGTACACCTTGAGGCTCATCGCTGTCACGAATAACAATGTCAACAATCTCTGTGGGCGGTCTGTTTTGATATTGAAGATACTCCAGATATAACAGGTATGGTTGTATGATATAACCTCCCGTTCCAATCAATGCCGTAAAGAACCCGCACATAATTCTGCGAATTTGCAGATCCATTTCGTTGACGGTGGGCAGAAACAAATGACCCCCCACCAAAGCAAGCATTAAAAGACCCGGTCCAGTGAGGGCGAGCGCCTGCATTGTTCTAGTTCTGCCCCGAGTCATATACTGATATTCTCTAAATGTCCACGTATTCTGAGTCATTTGAAAATCAACGAATGGTCGATAAGCCATATGACAGTCTGGACAGGCGGGCCAACCCATTGCATCTACCGGTGAATCAGGTGTTCTGTTGACAATTGATTCGCGAAGACAATCAATACAAATGTTGCCAATACTACCTGTGCAGCCACAGACCTGCCTATTCATAAGATTGTCCGGAGTATAGCATATCTTACAGGCGGGCATATCTATAACTGTCTCAAAATACTCTGTGTCAGAGTCGCTTCCATCGGGGTCTTCATATTCTGAGTCTGAATCAGAATTGGAATTCATTGATGGCTGTCCTTTGCTCAGCACTAAACTATTCTGTATTCAAGTTAAAACTTTTCTAATTTTCGAATAATTTTGTGAATTCTTAAAAATTTAATTTTAATCAAACATTAATTGTTTAAAATGTGATTCATATTAATAATTTTTAATATCCGGTCAATGAATTGCACTTCCTTTAAATGTTATGATTTCCCAATAATTGTATATCTATTTTGCATAACTCTATTTGTAATAATGGCTAAAATTGTTAACTTCAAATGTGTTAGAAGTTGAAGTGTTGCAGCTCTGTTGAGGAATGCCGTCATTGCAGGAGCAATAAAGTATTCACTTCAGATATATGCCTGCGTGAACCATGATGTTTTTTATTTGAGAAACTTTGCATCTGTTAAACATAATTGGAGTGGACAGGTCAATATTAAACCAACCAAGAGCTTTTTTAAAAAAAGTAAGTTATTAATGTTCATGCTACAAATTCAAATATTTTATCGCTCACGATATGAGCTTTTTGGTTTAATTCCAAGATCCATTTTGTAAACAGATATCCACAACTTTTTCATAGCATTTGGACTTAAATTAACTAAAAATATAATCAATTAAAAAAATGAAAATAGCTTGCTGAAAATATTCACATTTATTTAATCCTTACTAAACTTTTAATATTTTATCACCATTTTATTTAGACTGACATAACATTTTAGTGTGTATAATATAATCATGATAATTATTGATATGTTCAAATATCAATTTAAAAATAAAATTTTGACACTTTAAATGACATATTTGATACGAAGGTATATTAATTTTAAATGAATTTAATATCAAAATTTCTATATTATTGCACAAAGTTTTTAAGTATTTCAAATGTAATAGCATTTAGTTTATTTGAGCCCCTGTTAAGGAAAGCCGCCACAGCGATGTCATTTTCAGGGGATAAAATCAAAAGTGTGGTCACTCCTGACATTCCTCCCGAATGGCCCACAACTCGTTTAATTGGTGAAACCTTACATTTGCAGCATACAATTGGTGTGTCCAGGTCCATATAATACCATCCATGGGCTTATTTAAAAAAAGTTGGTAATTAATAATCAGAGATTATGCTAAAAACTTAATTTCCTACCAAAAGTATATGTAGTGTTCAATTTTATTGGCTGATCTATTTTGTGAACGGGTGACCACAACTCCTTCACCACCTCAACACTTAAGTTATTTTTGAATGGGAAAGTGTTGTTTGAAATAAAACAAATGTTAACACAATATTCGTCAACATTTTTGAAAACTATAGTGAAATGACTAAAATAATGTCCTCTTTTAAATAACATTATTATCTTTTTATGTCAAATGCTCAAGATAAAACATTTATAAAAATGTTTTTCAAACTCTGTTCTTAAACCTATAATAATCAGAAACCAAGATTATTTACTGTCTAATTCACATATTAACGAGCAACTGTCACTAACTTTTATCATCTGAGGACATTCAGTTTTTTTTATTACAAAACCAAGGTAAAGCTTTGAAAACTTTCCGGATTACAACAATGTTATTGCAATCATTCCCTTAAACACTAATAGACACTACCGTATTCACTCGTATTCTAAATCCGGGGGTAAAAGCTGTATTACCCCCTTTTTCTCAAAAATAGCTGGTTGCTAGGAGGTATAAACTGTAGCTTTTACCTCCGGGGTGGGGGTAAAAAACGAATAATGCTTATTAATGACTGAATATCCTAATAAAACCATTTAATTATTCGAAATACATTTTAAATTAAAGTTTTTGATAGAAAACAACTTTTTTTTTATTATGGTGTAAACAATAATTAGCTACTAGAAAACCAGAGAGGGAACCCTGGGTAAACCAGGTACCACCTTCCACAAGCAACCTCAAATTCAAACATTATGTTTGAGAGGACATAGTTTTATCACTGGAAAGAGCTGTTTTTTTGTCATAAAAATGTAAACAATTAATGGGTTGAATACAAATGAAGTTTTATTTATATTTGGCAAAAATGTGTGAAAATATTTAAATGGATTAACAATTCAATGAAATGTTAGTTGAACACAAATATTATAAGGTATTGATAGGTCAACTGGTACCTCGTTTACCGAGGGTTCAGTTGATGGGGGCATCTGAGCCATCATCGATTTCGTAAGTTTCTTCAGTATTGAGATCAAGGCCTTCTGTATCTGAAAGCCCTGTTGACTCGACATTCTCTTCTATGAACGGATTATCAGTCAGAATATCCAATAATTTGTGGTTCAACTTATCATCAGATCTCTCTTTACTCATATTTGTGTACTCAAAACTACGAATTATCACATCTTTACTTAAACCATTCCACGCGTCGAGACACCACTGAGCTATTAAACTATAAGAAGCCCTTTTGATCTTACCAGTGTCTGGATTGGGAATCTGATCGCCCATCCATTTTCTCCAGCTTTCTTTTATGGCCTTCTTGACGGGTAAATTCCAGCTAACATCTGCTGGTTGTAAGAGGGGTGTCATTCCTCCAGGTATAATGAACACCTCAGTTCCATTGAGTGTAAGCATTAGATCTCTGAAATCCTTATCTCTGTGAGCAAACCAACTATCCAGGGCAAGAGTTGTATTAAACCTTGAATTAATAGGCCTCTGATTTGTAAATATTCCTTTAGGTCTTAGCGCCCAGACCTCACGACGCCACTGATCCATAATTTCATTGTTTGCAATGCCCTTATCTTGTACTGTAATTATAATTTCATCGGAAAATTGCTCTCTCGGCACCTTCTTCAGTCCTCTAAAGATAATTGTGGGTTTGCATTTCCGACCTTTGTTGTCCGCGCATAGCATAAGTGTAAACCGTGTTTTTTCGTGACCAGTCGTCTTTGCGGCCACTGTAGTACTTCCTTTGAAATCATAAGTTTGATCCATTGGGGAATCAAAATACAATGGCATTTGATCCATATTATAGACTTCAAAGTTTCCTGAAGTCTGTTGTCTTAATTTGTCGACATATTCAAAGAATTCCAAGGCTATTTCCTTAGCATTATCGGGTATTTTCTGACCACTTGTGGTTACCCTTCTCGAAACCAATCGGTGTCTTTTGGTAAAGTTATGCAACCAACCATTCGAAGCACTGAATGGGTTTAGTATTTGCTCTTCAGATCCCAATGGGTATAATTCAGTGTATAATTTAAGCGCCTCGTCTTTTAGATATTGTCCATTAACTGATAGTTTGTTAGCTCTTGCTCTAAGGAATGATGACATAACTCTTTTCTCAATTTCGGGGAATTTTCCGGTTGTCGTCTCTTCAGATATCTTCTCCTTTTGACAGAGAGGCTTCGGTCTTCTATCATATTTTGTAACTTATCGGCTTGCAAAACCCATTGCTTAATGGTTGTGCGATCCAGATATTGGTTTTTGTATAGTCTGGCCGTCCCTCTATAGCTTCGTTTGCCAATTGTATTATAAGTTTTGATAACACTTAATTTGAAATGAATTGAATATGATTTCCTAAATAACACAAATATATTAGCATATACTCTTTCGGCTTACTAACCCTCGGTAGACGAGGTACAGTTCGCCCCTTTAGATTAATTATTACCGAGTCTTCTGTAATCCTTCTCCCAAACTCTGTTTTGTCGGCTCTTTGTCTCTGACATCAGTTGTCATCTCGACCTGTCCTGAATTGTCCACACAATCACTGTCTATCAATATAACAGTATTAGCGATTGAATTTTGAATCGAATCCATGTCTTCGTCTCCCATCTCAATATCGGTATCACTTGAGATGTCTCTATATACAGACATTTTTAGACTTTTAAATAAAGATTTGACACTTTTAATGATAACTATTTTATTGAAAAGTTTGCAGTTTAAGACAAATGCAATAATGAGTTTGCGCTGTAAGTCAGTTTCACTTTTTATCCCCTCATCCATCAAACCTCGTGGTTGCTAGGATGTATAAACTGTAGCTTTTACGTCCGGGGAGGGGGTAAAAAATGAAATGGTCACAAAATGTTCCAATAATAGCTGTTTATTATCTGAAATACATATTTAATCAAATTCTTTGATAGAAAAAGCTATAAACAATTTTGTTGATTATGGTGTAAACAATAATTAGCTACTGGCAGACCAGAGAGGGAACCCTGGGTAAACCAGGTACCACCTCCCACAACCAACCTCAAACTAAAACATTATATTTGAGAGGACATAGTTTTAATACTGGAAAGAGCATTCATTTTTGTCATAAAAATGTAAACAATCAATTGGTTGAATAAAGTTTTATTTATATTTGGCAAAAATGTGAGAACATATTTAAATGGATTAAGAATTCAATGAAATTTAAAAAAAAACCTCGTGGTTGCTAGGAGGTATAAACTGCAGCTTTTACCCCCGGGGTGGGGGTAAAATATGAGTCAATTCACATTTTACCTCCGGATTTAGTAGTCGCGGTAAAGCGCTACTTTCTCAATTATGGACACTGTCCAGGTGTGATTATTATTAACATCTTCTTAATTTGGGCTTTCATATGAACTTGGGATAGGAGTGGGCATTCTATTATAAAAATGAGCTTATTTAGGTTATAAAATGCCAAATTTCAGCTCTAGATATCAAACAGATTTTTATTTTTCAGTATATATTAGATAAAAATATCTTGGTTATTACCAAGAATGATCTGACTTTCTAAATAAGTAACCAGTTCTCGGGTTTTGGGCCAAAAAGATCAGAACCAAGTAGAATTTGGTGAAATTTTGGATTAACTCAATTTGGAATTTAAATAACTTAATTATAATAGAATTTTATTAAATTTTGTTTCAAATAAATTAATTTCTAAATTGTTTTATAAATTCTATGGATTTATATAAAAATTTGATAACAAATTGCTTCCAATTTTCAGATCCATTTTGATATACAATCGTTTGTTTCGTATTTGTTCTTAACTTTTGATCTGTTATTCACCTCTCGATTGACTATTGCTTTGGGATTTGTGTCCACTCTTTGGTCGGACTCTTTGAGCGCATTATTTCTGACAATTGAGTGAAGTTCTTGTAATTCATTGATTTGTCGTTTTTTGGCTAAAATACGGCGCGAAAGGAAATAGAGTTCGCGGTTGAAGTCAGCCCTTCTCTGCGGATCAGTTATTCTCGACAATTGTTTGCTTAAGTATTGGATTTCTCTAATCAAAGAAGTGATAGAAATGAGTTCAAAGTTAAACAAAATTGTCTTTAGAGTGGAATTACTCGCAGATATAATTGTGTTCTTCTTGTAAGTCATACAACAGGTCTTTGATCTCATTGTCCAATACCTGAGTTCTTAACGATTTGCTAAATATCTGTCGGGTCGGCAACCGATCAGTACATAAAGGGTTGTGTTGTTTGAGTCGAGAGATCTCTATCTGTCGATTGGCGATCACTGAATGACTTTTCGAGCTCTGGAAGAATAGGACATATCTTTGAGAAAAAGACATTTTTAGACATGTCTTACATTTGTTCCCAAAATGAATGGAATGTCTTTGTATTGCAGATGAAAATGTTTGGACGGAATAGTTCTGTGATTAATGGCATCTAAAGACACGGATTTAGATATACTGTCAGCTGATCTGACCATTTGTTTGATGGCATGAATGGAAGCGTCGTATTTCTCATCGCTTCCGATCTCCTCTTCAATACTCGAAATTCTCGTTTTAGTCTTCGGAGGACTGGCTTTTCGGTCACCCTTTTGGGCCAAAGTCTTATCGGTTTGTTTACGACCATTGATCTCATGTTTGACACAATTATTTGCCATTAATTGCATCGAAATGTTCTGTAATTGGGTTTCGATTAACTTAAGTCTGGTTTCAATCAATTGATTGCTTATATCTTCAGATGGTTTGTGACTACAGATCACTGGTTCCCGACATAAGTGGGACTTCTCTGCTCGCGAGTGATGATCACCGGATGGACACAAATTACAGCACTTATGCTCTTTGGCTCTACTCTTATATGAGTGATGAGAAGAAAGGACTGACTTTTCGCCACTCTTTTCATGTCTTTGAGGATTATCTTTGAGTTTGAACTGAATTTTCCTCAAAGCGTTCAGAAGTTTATCGCCTTCAGTGGACACCATTCCGACGGCAATCGGTTGACCAAAGTCTTGGAAACTGGACTCAGAGAGAGACGACATGAGTGGTGAATATGAGTGACAATTAGTTATTGATTTAAATATATGGCAAACAAAAGCTCTTTAGTTGAGGAAAATGTTTAAAAATAAACAAACATTTCATTGGTTTACAACTTAAACAATGAATGCAATAATAAATAACGTCTCGATATTTGTTTGAATTTGCCAAGATCAATTCCAAGTTAACTATGAAGAAAATAAAAAAGAGCAAAGTCATTATAATATGCTATTATGTTCATATAGGGATTAGTAAGGTAAATCTACCATTTAATTTTATCTTGTAAGGCTCAGATTTCATACACGATATAACATCGTCTATGTTGGTGAAATGTTCAAGATCATCTGATATTCAGATTCTCATATTATTAGAGGTATTTATTCAAATGACTTTGAACTTGGCTATTTTGCTTCAAAATTAGGATTATTTGAGAATTGGTTGCTCTTATAATGAGTCAATTTATCTATGATTAAGTGATCTAGTCAAATTGAAGAGATTGTGGAGACCTCTAGTCATCGAATGTTTATCAACAAAGGCTTAACATTGGGTTTAAAAGACTTTATCATTGATTGGACTCTGCATTCAATGACAGACTCTTCGAGAGTAGACGTGATTTCAAACATGTTTTACGGATAGCTTTTAATTACATTTGTTTTGAATCATATTTTATTCACTTCTTTGGGAGAAACGGTTCCCAACAGTTGTTCAATGAATCAGTTGTGGTAAAAGTGGTTCCGAAGGACACAAACAAAGACACGAAAAGTCAATAAACTTGTGATTCAAATATTGATTAAAATTTTAACTTATTTTAAGTCGAAAATAATGGCTTCGATCAGTAAATTCGATACTTTGTATCGAAACATATTGTTGTCGAAGTTCTTCACTAAGGGATGGGGTCATCCCGAGTACATGAAGAGGTCAGTTACCCCTCAATTGTCTTATAATGTCTTTTGTCTGAAAATTGGTTTTCAAACGATTCCTGCAATCATTTGAAGCCATAAAGCAGTGAATTCTTTGTGTGAATCATACGATTAGAAGACAATGTCTTTCAGACATTAAACTGTTGGCAAAGAATCAAAACTTTTTTATCGATTTATTTTTAAACCATTTGTTTATTAAAACCCTTTTTATATACTTTGATATGAAGTTTAAGACTGAAAACAACTTTAAAAAGAGTGTAAATATTGACACAGAAATGGAAAATTCATTAAAATATTCTGTTGAAAGTCATTTGTGATTTTCCGGATCGTTTAGATATGTTGAGTGTTCTAAGTCTAGCCTGTCCCCCTCCCCCTCCTGGGGAGCCCTGTATTGTTATTTTCAGTTGAGTTCTATTCACACATTTTTTTATTTCCATTCAAAGGATTTTCAAATTCCGCAAAATTATATCGAATCGAAATACATGTAAGGATTTGGTCTCTTCTGAGCACCCGATTTATATCGACAAACAGGTTGAGCACAACTCCACTTATGATGTATATGAGGGCCACTTTATGAGCCCTTTAGTCCACTATTTGCCAGAATTAGTTCCAAAAGAGTCACAAATCGCAAGATTTCAGTTAATATTACCCACAAATTGGAACAATTGGTCCGCCAAAGGACTGAAACCTCTTTGCCTTCATTTGGCCGGAACTGGAGATCACGTATGAGATGAATACTTCCTAATCCTATTCTGTGCTCATTTGAAAGTTGTTTTTAATTTAGTACTATTGGAGAAGACGTACTCTTATGGCTAAACCATTGCTTAAAGAGTACGGAATCGCTTCTATACTTCTGGAGAATCCATTTTGTGAGTTATCTTTAGAGGGGACAGACATTTATGACCACAAAAATTATTGTCTCTAAAGATGGTGTTCGTAAACCTCCGGATCAGAAGAGATCTAGTCTTAAGAATGTGTCCGACATCTTCATAATGGGAGGGTGTCTTATACTCGAGTCTTTAGCACTTCTTCATTGGTGCGAACGAATGGGTTTTGGGCCGCTTTGTCTCACCGGCATCTCAATGGGTGGACACGTATGACAGTCATTGTATTCTTTCAATTATTAAATCCATACCTGTGCAGAACGCATCCCTGGCCGCTACTAATTGGCACAAACCTATTGGTATAGTTCCTTGTCTTTCATGGACGACAGCCTCCTGTGCTTTCACTCAGGGTTTGAATATTAAGCCATAAATTGAAACAAATTACTGACTTATCTTAACTGTCATCGGCTCAGGTGTTATGACGGGTTCTATTCCTTGGAGTCTATTGGAAGAGGAATACCAATCATTTGGAGAGGAATATAGAAAAGAGATTAAAACTCTGATTCATTCGCCAGAAATCGTAAGACAATGAATAGTTGGACTGAATTTGCATTAAATGTTGTCTTTTAGGAACAGGCAATAAACCCGGCCTTCGATGCGGGAAAACATTTCGCCAAAACGTTTCCCAAAATATTTGATTCGATACTGAATTCAGATTTTATTAACTATTTTGGCGCCAAAACAGTCAATAAAAGTACAAATAATAGTGAAAATAACGGAACAAATAGTGAGACAAAAGTGGAGACAATGAATAATACACTGAATTTTATGCGCGGAATAATGGATGAGTGCACCCATTTGGCCAACTTCTCTACACCCGTCGACCCCCAACTCGCAGTCATTATTAACGCCACTCATGACGGGTATGTCCCGCGACAGAGCGTACAGCCCTTAACCCACATATGGCCCGGATCTCAGGTCAGATATGTGGAGGGCGGACACGTGTCGGCCATTCTCTTCAATACCAATGTTTTCAGGTTTGTCTCAATTACTATCAGTTTTCTATTATTTGTGTTTCACTGCATTCTTGAGTTTTTCAATCATTAAATTGATTTTCACGCAAACTATTAACTCAATTCCATTCGATAGGAAAGCCATCGCAGATGTGGTCGCTATGACTGCCCACAAATACTACGAAACCTCTCATATCGAGCGCTCAAAGTCTGAAAGTATTACAGTTTAGGACTTTTTGTTATAATTTAATGAATTGTTTTATTGAGAGAAAGGATTTGTTTTCAATCATTTGTTAGAACTATTGTTTATAGAATTCTCGATATTATTAACAGTTTATACAATTTTAAACACATTTTACAAATAAATTTTCTATAATTTATTGTTATTGTCTTCAAATAATATATGAGTTGAGCTTGGTCAC
>JAQIWF010001982.1:0-10224 GCA_034694965.1 Ceratozetes gracilis
ACTTGAGTAATGTAAGCTGTTTATCTTAATCCTTTTATTCTGTTTGTCATAGAGATATTTTAGATAAAGAGCTTATTAGACTCAAGTTGATACCCGCTAATAAGAGATAGACTGTACAGACTAATTAATATTAACGTTCCTAAACTTGAGTCAAGTAACTTGAATTGGGAATTTTAAAATTACAAAACCAGGGTTCGCCGAGGAGGGGGGTCAGACCAAAAACCCCCTGTCGGCAAAAATTTTGAAAGCCCCCCTGTCGCCATAAAAAAAAATTAACATTACAGGAATACTCCCCCTGCCGAGCAAAGCGAGGAGGCAAATATTTTGGGTTTTTGGTTAAAAAATCTTGGATTTTCTTCAAAAAATTTGAGTTTTTTCCTTAAAAATTACGTTTCCCCCTATATTAGGAGTTTCCCCTATAAATGACGTTTTCCCCCAAAATTTTTTTTGACTTTTTTTGAAAATTTTTTAACAATTTTAGTGATATTTTCTCAAAATCTCTAAAATCTTGAGTTTTTTGGGACCCCTCTGATTTCCCCTCCTAGATTTTGACCAAAACTTTTTTATTTCTTCCCCCTGATCCCCCTGGAGTCGGGACCCGTGGCGAACCCTGTACAAAACTATTATACCTCCACTTGGAAACTCCATCTAAACACACATTAGAATCTCAGAACTTGGTCACCCTGAGGTAATGTCATTTAAAATTAAAATCTGATGCTTATAATTTCTGCCTCTAATTAGGTTTTCAATGATAAATTAAAACTTCATAAACTTTACTGAATAATAATAAATGAGCATGTGTCACCGTTCACTTGCGTGGGAAATTAACTACTTCTATGAACTTGATCTTGAAATTAGAATCGATATGTTTTTAAGAATAGATTCCTAGAAATCCAAAGAAAATTTCATTTTTATGTCAATACAGAAATCGATTTATTACTGCTTTTGCTTAACATTTGAATTCATGAGAAATTGTTTTAATAATGAAATTTAATTCAAATGTTTGATATGTTTTTTGGAGGGATTTTAATGAAACAATGGTTGCAATTAATGAGACAAAAGTTGTCCGCAAAAGAGTGTTGAAGTATGGAGTGGTCGGGGGTCTATTCACAGGGTTGGGTGGTCTTTTAATAGCCACCTTTCCTATGATAGTTAATTTGGCATTGGACAGTCAGTTTGTTATTAAAGAAGGCAATGATATCACCAATGCATGGCTCAAAATGCCGTTACCCATAACCTGCAGAGTTTATGTTTGGCATATTGAGAATCCGGATCAGTTTCGTAAAGGTGGTAAACCAGTGCTCAGGGAAATGGGTCCTTATGTTTACAAGTAAGTATTATTTAATTTATTAGCTAATTATTATTAATTTATTTTGTGTAAGGACACTTAAAATAATAGTAATTTTAATGTTCTAGATGAATTTTATTTATTAAATACCTGATATACAACATTTTATGAAAGTTAATTTAATTTAAATTGATCTTGCCATTAACAAGAAAACAGATGTGGAAGGAAGTCATCTCTTGGGGTGAGAATCAAGAGTCGGTCAAATATTGGGCTGTTTCCTCGTATAAATATGACCCTGTTAATTCTGTTTCCAGTCGCCGTGATAGAGTTACAATTGTAAATGTGCCTGTTTATGTAAGAAAAACCTTGTTTATCAGAATAAGATTTAACTCAATTTTAAAGGCATTAGCAGCTGTTGTAAAAGGACTGGTTAATAAACTTCCCTTGGCATTTGCAATTGCACCTATTGCATTTGGTGCGGTCAACGCTTTGTTTTCATTACATGGGGAGGGATTTCTCAAAACCGTGACTGTAGGACAGCTGTTAGAGGGCTATACCTTCAGTATTGTTGAGACAATGGATGTGTTGTCAAAACCCTTGTCATGGTTTGGGATCAAATTGCCGGACAGTGGAATGCGTAACAACAAGTTTGGTATACTTTATATGAAGAACTACACAAGAGGTGGTCCCTATGAAATTTATACTGGACAAGGTGACCCTAAACAATTTGGCAAGTTTATCCGGTATAAAGGCAAAACGTAAGGCCAAGTAATATTTTATATATAGCATAGATGTTGAAATTTTTTTAAGAATTGTTATTATTATTATTATTATCAAGATTGTATTGGGGACTGTTCATTTATTACGTACGCAAAATTTGGCAAATTCTAGCCCCCTCTCCCTTAATAGGCAAACATAGATTTTAGTAATAGTAAAGCCTATGAAGTCATACACATTGTACACTTTAGCTGACCCCTCCCCCAGGCTGCGTATGAAATAAATACAAAGCCCTTTGTGCAAATTGTAAGATAACATGTTGAAATAATTTTGTTAATTATACCAGATCCTTGGGAATTTATAGAAATCCCAGATGTAATTTAATGAATGGCACGGATGGCATAACATTTGGCCGATTCCTTAAGAAAGAGGATATAACTTATATATTTAATGGAGACGCATGCAGGTCTGTAAATATTAATTCACCTTGATATTTTAAAATTTCTAATCAATAACCAGCAAACATGAATAAATTAAATTTTATCTGTTCAAGATCGATATACGCAACTTTTAAAGAGCAATCGCATGTGAGAGGAATACCCACCTGGCGTTATATACTTCCCAAGTCCCTATTTGCCGGCCCTAATAAGAACCCGGATAACAGATGTTTCTGTACTACTCGTAATGATTATGAGAAATGTGATGGTGTTTTAGATCTTGGTCCATGTCAGAAGGGAGCACCATTAGCAATGTCATTTCCTCATTTAATGCACACGAGTGACAAAATTCAAAAAGGAGTTTATGGTATGAATCCTAACACAGAGAAACACGAGAGTTATTTTGAAGTGAACCCGGTAAGTTTTATACTCTCCTATTAAGAATGAAAATGTATTAATTAAATGACCTATCACAGACATGGGGATCACCAGTCAAGATTGCTGGTAGACTTCAGGTCAATATTTTAGTTAAGCCGAATAAATTATTAAAGTAAGTTTGCTTGCTAACCAAGACTTGACAAGTCTGCATATTTAATATCATGGTAAATTTAATAATTATTTTAATTGATTCTGGATATAATTTATAGCCAAATCTCATTTATGTATTCATTTCAGAGGCTTTTCAAGAGTGAGAGAAACTGTTTTGCCGTTTGTTTGGTTTGAAGAGGTATTCAATTTATTCAACAAAAGTTTATATTTACCATGTTCAATTAATAGGAGGGCGGGGTTGAAGGGCAATACGAAACTATGATGAGGGCGGGCACTTATGGACTACTTGCTTTTAAGTGGGGTCCATACCTAATTCTAATAATTGGTCTAGCTCTTATTATTTTCACAATTCTTCTCATTTATAAGAACAGGAAAATTGTAATAAAATTAACAAACTTAAGTTTGTCTCTAAAAGTTTCAACAAGAACAGTTTTTAATAACATTATCTTGATGAAATTTGCGTTACAAAATCAAGCTTAAATTAATATTTTTTTTTAAATTTAATGTAATTTTATTTGTTTGGCACAGTTATCAGGACAGTTGTCTCATTCAATTCCGGTTCCATTGGAGGCTTACGACTCACTTACCACGAAGGAAGAAAAAGCCAAGAATCAATATCCAGACCTCTATAATATTATTGATATCCCCTCACTCTATAACCATCTTAAGCAAGAGAAGAGTTCAGATGGAAATGTTATTAAAAGCAAATCAATTACTTTAAATGGTGATCCCCTGCCGCAAAAGACCAGTAATTGGTCGCCACCAGGAGCAATTTGACCATTGACTTATAAAATTGTTATTTAATTATATTTATCTAGTTTATTTTGTCATTAAAGAATGTCTTAATCCAAAAAACAAAGCTAATTTTAAACTCAAATTTCCTATTTTGAAAACATCAGCCAATCAGTAACCTTGAAAATGATATAAAAAAGAATCTAGATTATAATCATCTTTGGAAAGACCGAGGCTCATTGGGAGTGGGGGGTGGGGGGGGTAAGGCATCGATTTTAGGATATAGATTTTTCCAGTTCTTATATCATTAATGTTAAGCATTTTTTGATATAAAGTTTCCCATTTTATGATTTATAGAGATTGTTTATCTTGTTTAAATTCTTTATTAATCAACTAAAGATGTGATTAAATTATGGACAATTTTTAAAATTTTTGCGATCAAATATATCCAAATTATTTGAGCATTTTAAATGCAACACTCGAGATGTTATATCTTGTTCATCCTGTAGCCAGGCATTATTGCAATTGCTGCAATTAAATTGTTGATTGCTCAAATCAATCACATTTTTAACGTTTCCTTTGAGGAAAGGATGAAATACTTTTTTGTCCAAATATGTAGTTTTTTGTGCTTGCGCCTCATTTTCTGAACCAAGCTTAATTATTATCGGACGCTTAATTCCAGATAATGAATCTGGCTCAAATACAGCGCTGTTAATCCCTGGACTATTCGTGAAGTCAATTGTTAATACCTTGCTCACTGGTGTCATTTGAAATGCATTGATGGGAATTTTTTTAAAGTTAACATTGATGAATATAAGCTCATCAAGGTTATGTACTTGACTAAAGGCATGAGCACCAATCTTTGTGATTGATTCCCCACCAAAAGTGATTGTCTTCAAATTATCTTGATAATTAATTAGAGGTTGGAATGCATTTGTAGGTATTTCGGAAATATTATTATTTTTTAAAATTATGCTTTCTAATAAAATGAACTTGGTCAATGCTTCATAAAGTGAATGATCTTGTAAAGTTAAATTGTAATATTCATTTAACAATTTATTATTCTGGATACTTAATTTCTTTGTCTTAGAATTTGTCAAGGTAAATGCGTTTCGATGTATGGACGATAAGCTTGAACAATTTTCAATGAAGATTTCATCAAAAGTAATGTCGTTGAATGCATTTTCATGTAATGTATTGATAAAAGTATTATTCAAATTTAGCCTGGTGAAATGTTTTTGTTCATCATCTCGAGATTTAGAAAAATTGCTAAAGATATCTCCTAGGTTAATTTGCTTTATTCCAAAGCATGAAATTGCCTTTTCACTCTTGTTATATTTACAAAGAGTGGAAATATTATTAATGCCACAACTTGCAAAATTATTGTCATTGATAATTGGATTTTTATTTGAACAATGAATATCTTTGACCTGGTTAACGATTGCATCATGGTTTGTCAGCCATTGATTTCGACATTCATTTTCACAATTGAAGTTATCGGAATTTATCTTGATTATATTTGATTTATTTTGTAAGTAAAACTGCAAGAATACATTCTCATCTAAATGAGTAATGTTATTTCCAGTAAAGTCAATTGTGGTAGGTCTTCTCAAGTTGGCAAATGAAAAATCTGAAAATATTACTCCCTTTGGGGCAATACTACTACTAAATTGGATGGTCAAGGGGTTGGTAGAGTACTCTTCAAATTCAAAGGCATAATCTGGTATTGAGTCAATTGAGGTTTCAATTATTGAGAGCAAGTTCAATTTTCTTAATAATGAGAAAGCTGTGCTTCCTATTTTTTGCAAAGAACTGCCCTTCAGAGTTAGTGATGTTAACTGATCTTGATAGCCAACAATTGATTTAAAGGCATGATCCGGGATCTCTTTAATGCCATTATTGGTTAAATCAATTGTATTTATTCGACCAAATTTATTGAGCGCCTTAAAAATGGAGTAACCATTTTCACTAGATTGAAGTTGGTTATTATTCAAGATATTAACGGTTGTGGTCACTTGTGCAGTACCAAAGAATGCACTTTCATGAATTGATTTGAGATTTATGCAATCTCTAATTGTGATAGTTTCAAAAGTTATGTCTCTGAATGTGTTTTCCTTCAGCTCAGTTACCTTGGTATTATTCAAATAAAATCCAGAGTAATTTTTATTGTTGTTGGCTAGTGTTGTTTCAAGATTTTGAAATAGTTCATCCAAATTCAATTCCTCGGTACCCATGCAATTAATTGTATCGTCTTTGCACGTACATGTGTGATATGCTGAAACATTTGTGAGGCAGGTGCAAAATGCCCCAGTTATCAGAGTAAGGAGTAGAAGAAATGCTGAAATATTACATAAAAAATTATATCAATTTAATTTTAATGATAAAGTTATACATGGCAATTACCACCTAGTTTCACCACATAGAAATCAAAACACTAGAGTGTCTAGCTTGAAAGAACCAGATGCATTAATTAATAGTATATTAATTTTACTAGTTAAAATTAATTAAAAATACTGTAATAACTTTAGATTGTACTTTTAGTAATGTATTATTTAAAAGTTTCATTCTAACAAATCTATAATTTTATTGGAATATTTTTGAGCTAACTGACCGGAGATATATGTGACACTCTGTAGTTACCTTATAAACTGTGTTTGATAATTATATGAACTTTTTTTATAATGGGCTTACCGTTAAGCATTAAATACGTACAAAGATTAAGATAAGGGTCAGGTCAGTTAAAAGTCATATGCATATGATAAGAAAAGAGTTAATAAGGAAATTCACTTAAATTTCTTACCCGTATATTATGACAGTTTGCATATTCTTAAATTCTGGAGTTCATATTGTAACGGGTTTTATGCTCGCGGAGAGTGAACCGTTAAAATGAGGTCAGAAATGCGGGTAGAGGTCTATGAAAGCTAAATGCTGAGCGGCTTTAACCTCTAGTGAACTGAATTATAATTAGATTTAAATCTGGTCTGGAATACGACTAAGTATTGAAGGCTTATGGCCAACAATACAAAGTACTTTGTATTGGGTGGTCAGGTCTGAATGGAAGGCACGGCAAGTGTTGTAGTGCTCGTGTTTTGTTAGTGGGAGTTAGATCTCTATCACCATGCTCGTCGGAGAGTGGTTCCAGAGATTGGGTCAGGACTTTGAGTGATTAAATGGACGAAAGTTAACGTAAAATAACTTTAATAACAAAAACTTAAGAGAAGTTTACAAAACAGAGTCTCTGACAATAATGATTATAATAGAGACAAAACACAAGCCTTTTATACTGACTTTTGAGTGGTTTACGTGACTATAATAACACGTGTATTAAGGCTATGAGCCATACAGTAGTTTATATCTGAGAGTTTAAATGGAATTTTACTCTAATTAATACAATTGATTATAAGGTTAATACAAAACCATAAGTATGTGCAAAGGCACTGAATATTTGAAGGTTAAGTCTGATAAATGTTGAATATTTGAAGGCTAACTGACTGATGCATTGCCTGTTGAAGGTCTTTGAGCCATAATCTGGCGCAAAGGACTTTGCGTCAAGCAATGTATAGATGTGATGACCAAGATGGTCGCAATTTGGTTTTTAATTGATTGAGTGATTTTAGTTTTATCACAATATACCGATTTGGTGCGCTCACACGAAAACATGGAACTCTTCCAGTGTTCACTCAAGTCTATGCCGCCCTCCGATTCTTCGCTCAGGGGCCTTTTATAGAGTAACGGGCGATAATATGGGGATCAGCACTGTCGCTCTCTCTCTCTCTCTATAGTAATACATAAAGTAGCGGCAGCAATATTATAAAATTCAAATAATTTTCTATTGCGTGATAATTATCTATTTTAATGGCAGAATTCTAAAGGAAAATGATATTGTTATTCACTAATTTTCCACCTCGCTTAGAAAAATTTTCGAATACCATCAAGCAATGCAAAATAAATGAGATGAGCAAGTAATTTATTTTAACTTTATTATAATTAGGAGACTTTTTTAAAGATTATATTTAGATTTAATTTTTAAAAACAGTGTCAGAATAATTTTGAATTGATTTTTGAATTGGCATTTAACTAATCTTTGTACTGACCATGGTGATGGCTATATTGAAATAAATAAAATATATAAACACAACAATATAATTACTATTGATCTTGTTAAATCATTAAGAAATATTTTATCCTTATCGTTTGTGTTTTATTTTACTATTTATTTTTTATTTTGGTCACCCATAACAACTTGGTATATGATTGTAACTTGAATATTCTCATTAGAACTTACTTATATAAAACTTAATAGAACTTAAGTATATAAAAAACATACCTTGAGTATTTTGACTCAACATTTATCTATATAACTTAGTTTGTAAAAAAGTATTCTTGCTTGACAGCTATTTTTATGATATTTGAATAGTACCAATCATAATCTTAATGATAAATGTTCAGTTTTTGTTCGCGATATTGTACTCTTGGAATTGTATGTCTAAATATATTTATTTGCAATTTATAACTTTATTAAAATTTTGGGCTTATATCATGAATAAGATTAAACCTTATCTAGATGCAAAATATGCATCCAAGTCTGCCGAATTTGAGGGGATCCTTGAATTTGAAAAGTTCACCACGTCAAAATATCTTTTTATTTCACCTTCATTTGAATTATATGCGAAGAAAGAAAGGCTATCGAAGTATAGAATTACCAAGTTTACGCTGAATATCTCATTGATAATATTGATCACAGTAAAGTCTGGGGTTCTAATAGTTTATCATGATAACTGGTTTTTGGCCAATCTGGGAGAATTCTCTTACATGTTGTATAAGATCAAAATAATGTCCGCTTTTTCATTCATTGCTGGTTGTGCCGCAATAGTTGACCTATCATTGAACTATTACTTTGAGACAAGATATAAGTTTCATTGCTTGGATCTATTGTATCACTTGAGCCGAAACTCAAATTTATATCAATTGGAGCCGAGGTATCGAAGAAATTACTTAATTATCTCATCATTATTATCCAGATTCTTTTTTCGTCACCAATTCATATTATTGATGATATTCCTGGTAATTTTCTTTACCTATTCATCAATTATAGCGTATTTAGACCCAGTTGTTGAGCACAGAATAATTTTATTAGCAATTAATTTATTTGGAATGATATTCTTTCTTAGAAATTGCCTAATTGTTGGCCTGGGTCAATCCTTTCTTCTATTTCTTTCAATTCTCTATCTTAAATATAGATTGAAAGAGTTAACACAGAATTTGGAGAAAGATCTAATTGAAAAGAAAGCAAACCTGGTATTTAACTCAATTGTAAACCACAACAAATTAACAAAACTGACCCATAATTTGAGTCAATATATTAATTATCAAATCGGAGTCGTCTATACATTCGGCGCTATTCTGATTGTAATTTTATTTAACATCTCAATCGACCCGACCCTCAATTCATTGCACAGAGCCTTTTGGTCACTACTTCTGATCTCATTATGTCTGATGTGTTATACGATTAACATTATGTCCGCTTCGATATCGACGGCAAACAAATCAATTGCCAAACATTTGTATCCGATATTCATCGGAAAACAATTCAAGAATTTAAGGCTTAAACTTAAAATCGATGGATTCATAGCTCGACTCAATAAGGAATTCGTTGGTTTCCACTGTCTTAACTTGTTCAAATTTACTAAAATTGCATTCTATGAATTCTTTTATATTCTAACATCAGGTTATATTTTGATGTCTAAATTTAATAATTTAGAATAATCCTGTACATTTAAATATAGATTAAATGTATTTTTCAGACACAGTTTCAAGTAAATTAATTTGTTATTAAAGTGACAAATATTTTCGATTGTATCAGAACAATTTTTGTTAAATTGAGAAATTAACTGGCCACTTTAGTTTCAAACAGATTAGAAATAGATTGTGACCCTGGTTGATATCTGATATTTTATAGAATGAAATGCAGTAATTGTTTATATTAAAAGTAACCTGCAACAAAAATGTTTGCCATAATTGTAGTATTAAGTAAATTTATTTGAAATTGTGCCTAGCTAATTCATAAAAAATATTCAAAATTATCCAATGTCAAGTACCAAAATAAAACATGAAAAATTTAGGAATATTGTAAGATTATGGTAGACCATAAATCATAATCTCAAAGTTGATATTAGGTAAAGCCGTTTCATTTTATAAAAATGTTTTTAATGGAGGTGTTCCCAGTAGTTAGAGGTGTCGGCAGTAACTGCAATGACTGTCACTATAGATGGCAGTATTAATTGTAAATAGCATTACATTTTCTGTTCCCAGTTTTTGTCATGGTTACGAGTACTCAAGCTGGATGACACCTCTAATGGCTGGGAACACCTCCATTAAAAACATTTTTATAAAATGAAACGGCTTTATAACATTGGTAAGTAAGCAGGGTCGGGCATAAGGCGCCAAACAGACTGAAAAACAGAATACAGCTAAACATTTATCATGCACAACCTTTGCCAA
>JAQIWF010001983.1:0-10222 GCA_034694965.1 Ceratozetes gracilis
TCTGGGTAACCTTGTTAACCCCTTGTATGGCCCTGATATCTTTGACTATTTTCCCAACCATTAAAACATAAATAAAATTACAATCAATCGATAAAATTATTTAAAAGAAACAAAAGAACATAACCTCCAACTATGGTTGAGATGGTTCCACTCCGCTTAAAAGAAAATAAAATAATTAATTTTTATGATAAATCGTAATATACTCACCAAGGTCCTTGTATTACAAACTATAGACATCTTATTATTGTCCACACTCTCCCACTTGAATCCTCTCTTTGAAAAAACTATTTTTGAAATAATTTTCAAATTTTACAACCCTATTTTGCTAAGTAATAAAAATAGCATTTTTCTGCATAGCTTTTCCAATTGCGCATTTAACAAATAAATTGAAGTTAAGGATATAATTATTCAAAATCTTTCACCTATCAATTGCCTGACATGATGGACAATAAATAAATTATAAAAACAAATTGTCCTTACCTTTAAATCCAAAGAAATTTGATTAAATTCCTCTTGACTTTGGAAACCACTTCAAAGACAAAGCACTGACTTACAAAGACTAGGGTTGTTAAGCTTAAGGATTTGTTTTAATTAATTAATTAGGTACAATTTAAACAAGTATATTTTTAAAATTGTCATAAAAAAGTAGGATAAGAATGCCTTAAACATTAAATTGTAAACTTGTTACAAATACAGTAAAAACCAGTTTAAAGATTTTAACAAAGAAAATTAATAACTTTAAAAGTAATTGGGTTATAATTTATAACTTTCGCATAAAATATAGTGGAATAAGGTCATATAATTAAATGATAAAACTAAATCAATAAGTACTGAAAATGTTGCAAAAATTTAAAAGTTACTTTATTAAAAATTAAGTCGATATAAAAATTCTGATTGATTAGTCACATTGCAAGTAGCTAGAACTGTAAAGAACAGAAGTAAGAAATATGCTTATCAGTTGATAATTATACTAGGAAGACCGTAACGATATGTCCACTCATTGAAGGGTCAAATGGTCAAACATTCAAAATTTAATATTTATTTGTAAAAATTAAATTATAATTATTAGTAAAAATTAAAACTGATCTTCGGCTTAGGAAAGGCTTGCGCAACCTTATTCTAACTCGAAAACCAGACCAAAAAAATTGTATAAAGGGTTAAATACAAAAATTGTATAATTAAATAGTTTAATTAAAGTTTACTTAATGCCCCTCCCCCCCTCTTGTTTGAGGTCAAACAATGGTGGTGGCCGAGCAATGCAAGGCACTGGTGTGCACCTCATCTCCTACCAAATATGGTTGTAATACTTTGTATTGCTTACGTGGTTTAAATCTATTTGTTGTAAACCTTTTATGGTATTGATGTAATTAATATAAAACTATTCCTCCTCTAAGAGTAGGGGTTCTTTCTGTCGAGTGTTATCCTAAGAGTAAGAGCTCATAAGATAGAGTTCTAGAGTTGTATTCTAGTCTTGATGTGATTAAGTTGATTATTCTGTACTTTGGAGTGATTTCAATAAAGCTTTACTTAACTTTCAATACTGTGTTTTGACTTATTCTCCGAAGAACGACCGCAAATCCTACCGATCAATAGAGACCAGGCTGGTTCGGCACTTTGCTCGCAGTCGGGCGAGTGTTTCGAGACCAGCACTGGACTTATTTCTCTACACTGGTGTCAGAAGTGGGATACACGATATCCAAAGAAGTTACTAATGTCATACGAGAAAAGATTATCTCACGAAAATTCCATGAACATCTATTGATACTACAGATGACTACATAGGTCACATACCTTTAGAGATTGAGACTGGTGTCTTTAGACCTGGATTCGAACCGAATGCAAAATCTTTTACACAACGCAACCATAATTTACGATAATTGACCGACAAAGAAGTTAAATATGTGAAGCAACTGATCTATAACACAACGCAACAATGAGTAACTTTTCATAAACTCCAATAGTAATGACATTCGTATTTGTTATAAACATTTGTTGTCCAAGAAGAAAATAATGAAGAACTGATATTTAAAGTGAGTGTTTGATATCTTTCAAAGACTATTGACCGAATAATAAACATGCTTGCATATCAACTCAAGTTGCTAAAACTACAAACAAAGTTTCGTAATAAGTCAAATTATAGTTTCAAATTAACTGGTCAAACTAAAGGTTGTATTGAAAGTTGGTTCAAAAGTATTAATGAAATAGTAGCCATGAACTTTAACTAAACAATTGAATCATTGTTTATAATGGCTCCCCCATTATCACACTTAAAATAAGTTTGCAAAACTCTGGTCGCATTTTTGACGCTGTGCCAACCTTACGACTGAGACATTAAGTGCTCTTTATAAGGAGTGCTAGAAACGTAGACACAGTTGCCAAAAAAACGATCTATTTATGAAGTTACTGATGAAACGTTGCAATGTAAAGATTCATAAGTCTTCAGTCTGAGTAATGGCGGTAACAACAAACTATGAGTAAACTTTCGTCAATATAAAGTTTAATTATAAATGTGAACTCAATGGCTACTTCGACTACTGGTGGTAGTACAAATATAGCCGACGCATCAGATATCCCATTACCAAATCCATCAAATACGTCCAACAACACAAGAGGTTCGATAGCTTCAAGAAAACGAAAAAGTCATGAAACAAGGACACTACTGGAGGCAAAGGAATTCATTGACAACACAATGAATCAACAAGGCATAACATCATCGGTCATTTTAAAAACCAGAAGCCAAACAAAAATGGTTAGGTCGTCTCCCTCAACAGAGTTGTCAAGTGGAAAGAACCTTCTAAGAAAAGATAAACCGAGTTATAAGCGACCATTTCATCGCTTGCCCATAAGAGAACAAGAATGTCTTATGGCCATTTCATCTGCAGTACATTGCAGAACTAAAAAGAACTTCTTAGAGACAATTCCTGAAACAACAGAGGAAAAGAGAGAATCAATCGAAAAAGTCAGTTCATTAGACAAACTGACCACTACAATCACCACAGATACAACTTTCTATGAAAGTGACTCTGAAATAGAAATTTTGACAGAAATTATTAAGACAAAGACCATGTCAAGTAATCTTGACACTACAACAAATGATCAAGAACTCGAGCAAACAAAACCGAAACGAATAAGAAGTATAGATGAAATTACCAAGACTACTGATCAGACGACTCAAAAAGTATTGCCGATTATTTTTGAGACAGCAGAGAACGTAAACCAGAACCAAGCCCTAGTCATGTTCACGACAGATCAAAGTCCCCAATTGCCCTCAACCGTACCGATAAGTTTTCAACCAACGACTATCCTAAGTCCGCCATCAATGTTTAATCTGGAAATCAATAATAATCTGCAACAACTTGAACGACCGGCACCAATAATGACGCCGTTTATAATTTTTGGACAAATACGTTTACCCATTCGTTTCCCAATAAAGAGCCTTCAAATCAATACTTCTACAATAGTAAGTCCAAATTACTTGAAACCAATCGCACCAAAGTGCTATCCCGAATCTAACGTCGCGAATCAGGGAATACAAATGGCAGACCAGAAAAAGCCAGCAAAGCCACCGTCAATTGATGTTAATCAGCCAATTCTTAAGTCTATCTTAAACCAAGAGCTGAAAACCAAACCAATAATTGACAGAAGCAGTCTTGGTAATAAAAACATTAAAGTAGGAGAAACCCTCGAATTAATGGCCAAATGTACTGGTACTCCGGAACCAAAATGTCTTTGGTTCTTAAATGACATAATTGCACTAAGCAGAGAAAGAGTTCAAATAATTACTACGTCGTATCAATCCAAATTAACTATAAACGAAGTTACCGCTGAGGATAATGGTTGTTATAAAGTTACAGCCTCTAACAGATTAGGACAAGACAAAGTTGAAATAAAAGTAAAAGTGGAATGTCCGCCCCTATCTCCAATTGGACCATTGACCGTCACAAACATAACCAAAACAGGTTGCAAACTTATGTGGAATTCACCTTCAAAGTTAAGTGGAACACCTATTGATGGCTACGTCGTAAAGAAGAAAATTGAAGGACAACTATTTGGCAATATTTATGAACCCACAATTAAAACAGAATTAGATGTTAATAACCTCTTACCTAATACAGAATATTGTTTTGAAGTATGTGCCAGAAATGAATATGGGATGTCATTGCCATTGAAAACCACGGCGTCTATAAAAACTATGTCAAATGTCTTTCCGTCCGCTCCTGGAAAACCAAAGACCACAAGTTCAAAGCGAAACACAATTACCTTAAATTGGAAAGAACCCAAAGAACATGGAGCCTCCCCAATTCAAGGATATGTTATCCAAATTCGAGAAAGAGGGACTAGTTGGATTAATACTCAAAGAACAAAAGGGGTTAATACAACAACCGAAGTCACTCTCAACAATAAAGAAAAGCTGTACATCATTAGAATAAAAGCCTATAATCTACACGGCGAAGGGGAACCCGGCGACGAACTAATAATCAAAACTGTAAGACCGTTTTTCATTCCCAGACCGGAACTGAAAGATGTCACTGCAATGATCGGGGAAACGATTGATGTCAATGTAAAGTTTTATGGGTTCCCTTACCCTGACGTCTTGTGGACACTAAATCTTATTGAAGTCAACCCGTCAGATAGAATCACAATAAACAACAATAATCACAGCACTCACCTTAAAATAAATAAAGTTTCAGAAAATGACAATGGGAAGTTAAGACTTACATTAATTAACTGTTGGGGAAGTCGAAGCTGTGAAGCACAAATAAACGTTTGTGGGTCAAATATACAGTCTACGAAAACTGTCGAAGTCAGTTTAACAGAGGACGAAAAAAATAAAGTTAAGGTTCCTGTGAAACCAGGAAAACCGCACATAATTGATTACGACTATGACCGAGCGGTTATCGAATGGGAACCATCTGCTGTAGATATTGAAAGGCCAATAAAAGGATACGTCGTAAAAATGACACGCGAATGTGAAGATCTTCCAAAAGGGCAAGTAGAAATCTATCAGGAAGACTGCAAAGCGCTTATAACCTGTCTGAAAGACAAAATGCTTGTGAACTTTCAAGTAATTGCTGTTAATGAAGCTGGCCAGAGCCAACCAAGTGAGAAAAGCGAGTCGTTTATAGTTCGTCATAGAAATCTACAGCCAGACCTCGAATTCACTAAATTTACTAACAAAACACTGATAGTTGGGAAAACACTTCGATTTGAAATTAAAGTTAAAGGTGAACCCAAACCAACAATTGAATGGTTGTTTAACAATAAAGATATAACTTCGATTAATAATATTCAAGAAGTAGTTACAAATTCTGAGGAAAAATCTCAACTATTAGTCAAAAATGTTGGTTTCCATCATTCAGGAAGATACACCATAAGCGCAACCAACAGAAATGGACAGGCTATTTCAACAGTAACCGTAAAAGTAATTAGCATACCTTCACTTCCTATGGGTCCACTTGAGATAACCAGTGTGGTCGATAAAGGATGTGTACTTGAATGGGACGCTCCCTTAAAAGATGACAAATCTCCCGTTTCTCAGTATAGAATCCAAAAATTTGATATTTTGACTAACAAATGGGAAAACTGTGGTTTCGCTAGTTTAACCGCATTTGAATGTAGTGGACTGATCGCAGATCACGAATATTATTTTCGAGTATATGCCCGAAATGAAGTTGGCGAATCTCTTCCTTTAACTGAAATGAACTCGTTTAAAGCCGTAAATTTGAAGAAATTTGTCAGAATAACCGACTACGGCAGCAAATCGGTTAAACTTACATGGGATAAAATTGAGAACCCCCAGCTCATTAACAAATATGTTATAGAAATGGATGAAAGAACCCCATGTCCAATACAGACGTTTCAAATCAATAATGGTTTTAAACAAAAAGTAGAGTTAAGTCCCAAAATCTTGGAATATAACATAATTAATTTAAATGAAGAAAAAGAAGTCCAGTTCAAAATAATAGCAGTCATGGTGATAGGACCTAATCAGGTTCTAGGACCAACCGACTGGCATTTAATACGACCAAAGACTCTTAGCCCACAAATTGAAAGACGAGAATTTGGAAATACAAAAATCCATAAAGGTCAACAATATATTTTTTGGGTTAAGATCAGAGGTGAGCCAATCCCTGAAATAACTTGGACATTAAATGGAGAACCACTTTGCAATGACAAAGACCGAGAAATTAGTTGGAAAGATCATCGTGCGAGTATGAATATCTTAAATGCAAAAAAGAAGTTTGCTGGCCAATACAAGATTAAAGCAGTAAACGAATTTGGTACCGATGAAATCGAATTTGAATTAATTATTCTAGTCCCGCCACCACCTCCTATTGGTCCAATGGTAATTACAAACGTACATATGACTGGTTGTGCAATTCATTGGAAACGACCTCCTGGGGGCGGTCCAGTTGAAAGTTACCTAATTGAAAAATGCCAATCAAATAGCAACCAGTGGGAATCGTGTGGACGCGCAGAAAACAGTACAAATTGGTTTAAAATAAATAAGTTAATTCCATCGACTACTTATTATTTTTCGTAAAAGCACACAACGGAGGGGGGATGTCAAAGCCCTTGATATCTACAGAAGCAATAACAACAAAACCAATACCTGTTCACATCAATTGGGAAAACATTAATATTGCTTTTCGCCTAGGAGATATCGTATATAAAGCCGGACAACCATTCGCATTAGAAGTCCCGTTTATAGCAATTATAGCACCTATAGTTAAATGGACAAAAAACGGTAAAATTATACTAAATAACAGCTATTCAAAAATCGCCGTGAGAAAAGGCTTAACAAGACTGTGTATCAACAAAGCCAAAAGGGAAGACTCGGGCAAATATCGAGTCTATATCCAGGACGCATCTTCCAATTATGACACAGCGTCTTGCAGGGTAATAATTGTAGATGTCCCTGCCTTACCTTCAGGGCCTTTGGAAGTCTACGATATATCAAACAATTCTTTCGCATTATCATGGAAACCGCCTAGATTTGATGGTGGGAGCCCACTGATTGGTTATGAAGTTTGGCAACAAAAATATAAAAGTAAGATCTGGGAAAAACTTGGACGAACAACTCATTGCCAGTTTGAAATCGAAAAAGTTATAAACGGAGTATATGATTTCAAAATACATGCCATTAATCAATACGGAAGGTCGTCACCATTAATATCACTAAACTATATCGCTACCAATAATGAGATTAATGATATGACAACAAACGAACACTGCTGGATTGATGACTGCAACCAGGCGTCCTGTTCAAGAACAATTCAAAGACAGTCCTCACCAATAAAGAATGAAAACGAACGAAGAAAAAGAGGACGCCCAAAAGGACTTAGCAAAAGTTTTCGCAAAAAAACAGAAAACCGACCAATGACAAGAATGGCCTCGTTCCAAGCTTGGAATCTAAAGTCAACCAAAAACAAATCTGCTGAATCAAGTGACTGGGATTCTGATGTCGAGAGATTCGAGCAAAGACCCCGGTAATTTATTAAGTCAATTGGAAGTTAAGTAAATAAGTTTTAATTTTATTTATAATAGTTTTATCTAATTTTATTTTAAATTTGAAATGTAGTTATTTTAAAGAGTGATTATATGTTTTACGAAGTTTAACTCTATTCAGGAGTAATAGAGGGTTCCTTAAATGAACGATTTTTATTAGAGTGGTCGACGTACAGACCCCCAATTACAGGCCTGCCCCAGTTACTTGTGAGTGCATATCCGGGATACAACTCATAGTTTTGTAACTGATGTATTTGAGTTATAAAGGGTCTGGCCTAACGAAGCCGCCCAAGAGAGTAATGTCATGACATGTGTTTTTGTGTTAATTTTGATTTAATAATTAATGCTGGCCAGCAAAATTTTAAAATAAAAATTATATTTGTATATAGTTAATCTTGACCGACGAAATATTACTGTTATCAATGAGTGGAACAAATTATCAAGATTCATTGGCCATTTCTTACATAATAACTTAACCGATGAGTTATTTATTAGCAAACTTAAAGTTGATTAAAATAATTGTTATCTTATTTGAGAAATTGACCTCAGGAAAGTTTGTCTGTTACCCAAAATGAATTAAAATAATTGATTATGAATTCTTAACATAATATATAAATTTCAGAAAAATTCTGACCTGAGAAATTGACCTTAGGACATTTTGTCTGTTTCCCAAAAGTTATTTAAAATAAGTGATTATTTATTCGTAATATAATATATAAATTGCAGAAAAATTCCGACCAGAGAAATTGACCTTAGGACAGTTTGTCTGCTTCCTAAATAATATTTAAAATGATGGTTTATATGTTCCTTACATTATATGAAATTATTAGAAAAATCGTTACCTGAGACCATCAACTGAAGACAGATTGTTCGAAATAATGAATTTTAACATTTTATTCTTTATTGGAATAATAAAGACTAATAGAAGCCACTTAGCACCAACCGGGTAACACTTGGCTCAGTTCAATAATCATTATAAATGAAAATAGTACCCAAAGTATGGGGAGCCGGAAGTGGGCTTCTTGTTACCCACCTAAAAGAAATAAAACAAATGTAGATTATTCCTATCAATCAAATATAATACAAATAATTCAATGCAGAAATAAATTGAAAAGAAAGTGTCTAAAACCACTTTAAAATTATAAGTTAAATTCTCAAAATATCAGATTAAATCATTTATTATAATTCCTTTTACAACAAAACTAGAAACCGCAGAGCTAAAAGAACTAAACAACACTGTAAGACTTATTGTCTTTCTCTAATTAATTTAACAGGATTAAAAGACATGTATCTTTCAAAGTCCAAACCTCCCAAGATTAATCCAAATACTTTCAAAGTACGAAAGAGACAGTCTTCAGTATTATACTGATCCCCAAAGCATACCCTAATCTCGGTATCTTGAGGTACTTCTAAATGTAACCTAAATTTAACAAAACGACGATAAAAAGATTGATTCGCACAAAGTTGAGGATCAAAACAGAGAATCTTATGAGGTTTGGTTCGCGTGACAATTACTAAGCATACGTGAAAACTATTATTTCCGCTTTTCTTTGATCCAGTAGGAAACCCTACCAAACCAATAACATCTAAAGACATCTTAAGATATTGCATTCTAATTAATTTTGCAGCAGTGCTTAAATCCAATTGCTTCAAAGGACAACCCTCTTTCATATTCTGCTTGCGTCTGTTTTTGGAATAGTAGTTATTTGTCCCAATTAAACTCGGGAAAACGGTCAATCGCTTTTCCTCAGGAAACCGATCCCATACATTAAACACTTCTGAAATAAATTCCAAATCATCCATAGGCCTAGAATAAAAATCATGTCAAATAATCTCCTCCAAACATAAAGAATAAAATTACTCCTTAAATTTATCCGAATGACTTTCGAACTTTTTCCCCTTTCGGTACTTTTTAATAATAATATCGATCACGTCATAAAATCGATGCGAATTAGTATCGATAGGACACAAATCCAAAAGTGAGGCAATTGATACGCTTGATTTAATAGTCTGCTTTTTGCTTAAAAGCCTCGACCCAAATCCAGCTAGTGCCCGACTTTCCCAAAACTCGTAAAACATTTTATAAATAGAACTCGGACAGAATTGAGTTCTCCATTGTCTATATTTTCTCATTAAACAAGCGGTTCCTTCCCCCTTTAAATAACTGGCTGGAACTGCCAATTCTAAACCTTTCTCGTGAGCCTTTCTTAGAGTTGCTTGCCGATCAGAAACCAATGCCGTATCGTAAACTACGGTATACCAAAGTCCAGGGCTTAAAGGAGCATCACCCTCTGCAACATTTAGTAATCTCGGATCCCTTTCCGTATATCTCTCTTCATCAACAATCGCAAATAATGAATAATGTTTTTCTCCATTTATGACTTCAAATTTATATTTAGGCGCCTTGTTTTTGGAGATTATTGAAAATTCAGGAGGCCCAGAAGTTGATGATCTAACAGTCATACACGCAGTAGTAGATTTCTTTAAACATCTCTCGCTAAGAATTGGATTGATAAGCCCTCTCTTTTTCGAAGTGTAGCCTTTTTCTTTTGTAATCCCAGAGGGACCAACCCTAGGACCTCTTCTTCCTGTCGAAGTGCTTGCAACAGGTTCTGAACCTAATCCCCCTTCCACTACTTGATCTTCCTCAGGTGTTTCATATACCAATCGCTGAGATTGATTAGCTAAAAGATAAATAAATAGATTAGGATCT
>JAQIWF010001984.1:0-10217 GCA_034694965.1 Ceratozetes gracilis
TGACATTGTATTATGGGGGGAGGAGGGGTTAAAAATTGGCCAAATTTTGCGTACGTAATAAATGAACAGCCCCTAATCACACAAATCATTAAGAATGTTGACATTTCTAATTACGATCCACAATAAGCAAGAATCATTTTCTCACTAACTACCATTTCTTAAAATAAAATATTTTGCAAGTACACCTTTGTTTAACTTGCAATGTTTGACGACGTTCAGTAATTGTACCTGCAAAATATTGATCCATCCTATACTCCATTGAGAAATTTAATATTCAAAGCTTGAAATTTAAGCCAATATTAAAGGAATAAATTATATTCTTTTATCATGCAAAGATTTATCGATTAAACGTTAGCAACTTAATTTCACCAGAGTAATTGGAATTTCATTTTTAATTTCAGATTCAAGTAAAGCATTGAAAAAGTCCGTCATTTCTCAGCAACTCATCAACTGGTATGTCATTGATTTAAATTTAAATTTAATTAAAGTAAATTTAATTTAATTTGTTAGTATCACAATACGGTGTTGCTAATTTTTATTTAAAGCAAATTAACTAGATGAGTAACTTTGTAGTCCCATTAAATTAATTAATTGAATTTTAGTCTCTTTTTTAAACAACGAGTATTTGTGGGGTCAGAGCAGAGCTTAAAACGGGTAACTTTAGGGGAGTTTTAAACCCAATTGATTCAGAATTTCATTCACTCGTAGTGAGAAATAGACTCTAGGTAATTTTAAACCTCCTTTCCTAAATTCCCCTCCCCCAGATAACCCTCCACTTGACAAACCCGGGAACTGCTCCCTTTCGTCCCTGATTTTCATAGTGTGGGAGAATTTAAATCCAATTTTAAATTATTTAAATTTGTTAAAAATTTCGGCTTATTTTCAGTTGATATGAAAAATTTATACTTTTTTAAAACATTTGCCCCGACATTTGCACCCACTCCCACTCCGACTCCATTTCTATTTTCATCAATATTTTATTCAATTTTGCATTTTTCTTATTTTTTCGTCAATATTGAGAGCATTTAAATATGCTTGCTCATATATCAAAGATGAGTGTAGCCAATAAAGTGCTTACCGTTGAGTAGATAATCAAATTTAAGATTCTAGAAAACTCATCCATTTAAAAGTTAAGATGACTTTTGCAAAGTTTTCTGTCATCCGTTGTGAGAGTAATAAATATTTGAACGAATTGTCACTTTGGATAACATTTGAAATATAATCGATTCTGTTATTACTTTTCATGAGTTGCTTCTCATTAATCAATTCCAATGAATTGCTGCCAACTGTAAGGGAAACTCATTTTTATTTAATACTCGTTTCATATGTAATATCTGTGATATTATTAGCAATAAGTCATTACTTCTTCTTTATTTTTAGCCAAAATCTGTTATTAAGAATTTACTCATCCTTTCAATACTCCTTTTATCCACTTTTATATAAATATTTGTATATAAGATATGAGAATTTCTTATATAATTAGTAACTTTAAGAGTTCATTAAATGTCGACGACTTCTAAAAATCAAATTTTAGACAAATTAATTAAAAATCTTTTTTAAAAATTTTATAATAAACTTAAATTCAAACCAATTAACAGAATATTGACGAAAAAAATAAGAAAAATGTAAAATTGAATAAAATATTGATAAAAATAGAAATGGAGTGGGAGTGGGTGCAGATGTAGGGGCAAATGCTCAAAAAGTATAAATTTTTCATAATACAAAATTCGAACCAATTAACAGATTCATTCATAATAATAATGGATTAAAATATCAAGTTTATTTTTCTTCAGTTTCGTAGTGATGAATAATTTAATCCCTTTTGATGGAGAATTTAATAATTTTATTTGTGAAATGTTGATAGATCAAAAATAGTATCGAAAGGCATATAATTTGAGAGTAATTGAAATATTAATAAGGGTGCGCACGGGAGAAGGGAGGAATTACAGGTCAGATACACCCTGGGTTTGAACCACCCCCTCCTAAATTTTACCTGTGAACAAAAAGCTATACTCATTTTTATTAAAATTGAAAACATTTGCAAAAGTTTATGCATTAAATGAGAAACAATGAATACAAAAACCTCTAACATAACACCCCCTCTCCTGAGGTTCTGTACTACTGTGCGCACTCCTCATATTAGTTATGAATTTCAGAAACTTTCGCCTAAAGTTATATTCATTTGAAAAAAAGACAAAACCTTTTCTGAGATCTCATTAATGTTAACCTGTAGTCCAGATGCTAATTATAATTGATTAAATACTAGAAATAATTTGCTCAAAGGGCAAATATCTGATATTTAAACCCAATTAAAATTAAGCCTGATCTAAATCATGTTTTATATGTTAATATAAATGGCAAATGACGTCAATTTAATTTCAAAGTGAAAATAAATAAAATTTTGTTTCTCTTAAATCCGGGATCATGTATTGTTATGCAAGCTAATTTGAATTCTTCATTTTAGAATTAAATGTCATAGATAAAATAAAAATAAATAGGTTGTCAAGCAGTTATCATTCTTTCTAAGTGAGGCGTTCAGGAATTTCATCTAATTAAAATGCTTTGTTATCTTTAACTCTTCACTTTTGGTTCATAATACCACCAATTTTTATATTCATTGCATTTACTACCTTGATCATTTGACTATCTTGATCAGCTGTTCATCACTTCATCAACTACTTCCTGAATAGAAGGCATTTTTGATTTATTTTGCAATAAATAAATTAATGCCATTAATTGGTCCATGGAGTATAGGGTTATTCTCATTTGTGCTGTGCAAATAATGAGCATGCTACTATCGTTCTAATGTGATTTTGTGCTAAATGCATCTCAAATCTGGGATATTTTTCTCCAAACAGTGACTTAATGTTGGAAACCATTGATTGAAAGGAGAGTTAGAGAGGAGCGGAAAAGGTGTGAAACTTCTTTACACATGAACTGTATTAACACAAACAGTGTATCAGAAGAACAATTTCCTGCGAGACATAAGACATATCAGAAACTGAAGACAACTGACACTACATTCGTACTGTCATTAATACAAAGAGTCGTTTAAAGCATATCCTGAAGAGAAATCGGTGGCCTTTCATAGCAGCACAAGAAAGCGAGAGCACAGTCACTAATATTGCCATCGATTATAATGACGGAAGAGTCATATCACATACGTCTGGTCACTTTGGGAGGCGCTTCAGTCGGCAAAAGTGCTATTATTAAGGTATGCATTAATGTCTTACTTACTAACCAAAAGTCATATAAATTACTGATTGATTCCCTCATCCATTCACTCACTTTATCACAATTCGTTTGCAATACTTTCGGCAAAACTTTTCGATTAATTATTTTTTTTGACGACTGTTTTGATCCAAAAGTTTGGACAGAAGTGAAACCCAATCATTAGTTACAGATTTGTTGTGTTCAACAAATGATTTCTTAATGACTTTTATTAATTTAATGACTTTTGTTTGAAGACATAAAACATTATTCCAAACGTGAAATACAATACTATTTCAATTTGTGTTTGCATTTCAGAGGTTTTTATTTAATACGTTCAATGAAAAGCACAGACCAACTGTGGAGGACTTGTTCACAAAGGACTTCAATTTGGGTACAATGAATCTCAAAGTATGACATTCTCTGCGGTTTACTCATCCCTTCCTTGACCTTTGTCTACATTTTTTTCGAGCCTTCGATTACATTACATAACATTTTTATCAATTATCGCATGAATACAAGTAATACAATGCAATGAAAATGTGTCGAAGAATTATTTGACGGAAAGTTTCTTATTTTCTCTCATTTCTCTTATTCGCTATCTTTTATCGTCACGTCTCTAATGTCTGATCTATTGATTCACTATTTTATGTCTTCCCTTCTATTATAAACAAGCATTTAATTGATTTGACTTTCTTCGAGGGCTTTCTTATATTATTCACTCATTTATCTCTAATCTTGAGGTCGATTTTTTGGACACGGAGGGAGATATGCAGTTCCCAGCAATGAGACGGCTCTCTATTGCCAACGCCTCAGCATTTATGCTCGTCTATAGGTATGTCTGTAAGGGCTCTGATTTAACAAATTAGAAGCGAAGAAATTTTTTTTCGGTTCATTGAATTTATTCTTAATATTTGTCTGTTTTGGGAAAAGTATCGATAAGTTGTGTACTTTCGATATCGTCAAGACTTGCTTTGAGGAGATTAAGGAGTTGAGGGCCGACTTTCAGGTAATTTCACTAATAATTCATTTTAAGAGTCACTCAAATCAATTGGAAATCAACTAAAAACAATTGTTTCTCTGCTTTTCGTAAAGGATTTGCCCATTATTTTCGTCGGCAATAAATGTGATCTCTCAGATGAATTCAAAGAAGTGCCCAAAGAAGATGTGGCCGAATGGGTCAGTAGTATAATTGATTGCTATTTTTAGCCAATCCCAACACTAATGCATTTTATATAAATTGAACGAAAAACATATGGTTTAAGCATTCAAAGTGAAAATTAATTGCGGAAATGCACTCAATTGTGACAATACATCATCAAAATTGTTATTCTGCCTGACTTTCGGAGCAATTTCTTGCATTTGAAGCATATATTATGTATAAATTCCAGATCTATAGGAATATTTGGCGCAGAATTGAGATTAAATTCTTTTAGAAGAATACCGAGTCTTTTGTCTCTATCTGTCAATTAATAGACAAATAGTGAATAAATTAATGGATGCCTTCAATCAATGATACCTTAGAGAGAAAGTCAAAGAAAATATTAATAAAACTCCATTTAGTGATGGTTTGCTTCAATTGATTCCTGCAATAAAACCTGGATGTAATGTATATTCAATTGAGTTATAATGGGTTTGAGTCCACAACAAATTTATTTCTATTTTTGGAAATTCAATGCAAACACAGGACTACAGTCTATAGACATTCTGGGAATACATGTCTTTGCAATGTATGTGTAAAATGAAATAAATGTTAAAAATTGTTGATTTCATGTATTATTCAACCGTTTGTTTGACAAAAATCTCATTTTGAGACAAATAATTAATTTGAAAGCAGAACACAATTTGTGATAAAAATCTATTAATACAAATGTAATGTGTTTTATGACTAATTGACAGCAAACCGAAGGCTATAATTAAATATCTCTTATTGTGTTTCAAACACTCTTCAAATATTTAATGTTTGATTGCTTTCCAATATTCAGGTCTTCTGTGAACTGCCAAAAATGCGAACAAAAGTATGACTTTTCTCATTATATCCCAAATTTGTGTCAAATCCACAAATCATTTATGAATATTCAGGTTATGGAGTGTTCGGCCAAAACCAATAGTAATGTTAAAGAGATATACAAAGCGTTTCTTCAATTGGCGCGGATTCCTCTCCCATCAGACGAGGGGTTGAAACGACGGTCGAGTGCTCAGGCCAGGGTTCCTAATGGAAAGCCACGTTTCTCAGGCAACACAACCTTAAGTCCTAACCACGGCATCCTCGACGCTGAATCGGGCGCCGGCTCTGGTCTCGGACAACGACTCAAACCTCGCAGCAGAAGCTTAATCAGAAGGACATCGAAGAAAGTGAACAAATCAAGGGAACCGACGTCTGATGCGGACGACTGTGCCATAAGTTGATTGCCTAAAAACACTGGAATCAAATAAATATATTTTCCGTTTAAGTTATTATTTGAAAGACTCGATAATAATACCAAAATAGCTATTATTGAGTCCACAAACTTATTACAAAAAAAACAAAAAAAAATGTTTTTCTAACGTCGAGAGCATATCATTGAAGTCACGAATTCAGAGAAAACATTTACAGAATTAAGACAAAAGGCTTTTGTTTATAGTATTGTTATTTACTTTACAAACAAATTTCAATCATAGGCTCATCAGTCAATCAATAGATGAATTCTGAGTCGAGTTTCACTACTCTTTACAAATTAAGAGCTAAATTCTGGCTATTTTGATGCCGGAGTAAAGTATAGGCTTTCAAGTGCTTGACTCAAGTGCTGGAAAGTTGACTCTAGAGTCTAGAAATCAAATCAAATATCAGTAAAAACCATTTGAAACATAATTTAAGAACCAATCGTCGATACAAAACATAAGTTATCAAAGACTGTCTCATAAATTATTTTATTTATATTCGAGTCATTCGATAGAAATGACTAAAAATGATATTAAAACGAATAACACTTTTAACTTATTATTAGATTTATTATCCGAGAGAAATGTCAAATCGATATCCAGATGTATAAAAATTGCTGAACTTTTTTAAATAATGTCAGGAATAAAGTGAGAATTATAGCCCAGTTATATAAAAAGGGCGATTCATTCAAATCTTATATCAAATACTCTTTCAATTTGGAAAATAGATAAAAGTTTATGTTTATCGAGAAAATATTTAGTTAACAAACTCAAGTAATCGAGGTAACAACAAACTATTATATGATTAACTTTTTTTCATTCATCCTTTTTGTAAATAATAATCAATTTATTTGTATTGTCATCAAAACTGATGAATGCTTTCATTAATTATCATTTGATTGTAAGAGAGATAAAACGCTTTCATTAAATCATAAATAATTAATATAACAATTGTTTGAATATTTAATTGTTTTGTTCTGTAAGTAAAATAATTTAATTTAATTTTATATTTTATTAGTTATTAAAAGTTAGTGAAAAACAACAAAAATCTCATTTATTTTCATCCTTTGAATTTGTTTTTCTGAACTCCAATTTGTCTTATTCTCTGAATACAGGACTCTATTATTCTGCAAATAGAGGACAGAATAAAAGCTAAGAACAGCTCTTTTATTGGTTTGAATGGATGTCTATCTTTTATGAGCTTTGAATATTGGCGATGTAGGAGTTGGACACACTATTCATCAGTGTTGGTGTCAATTCAGCCCTTTTGTTTAACTGTCCACATGGCTTTGCACAGGAAAGGAACGACATAATAGAGTAAAATTATCTCCAATAAAATTGCAGTCAATAGTCGTTTCCAAACATTTATTACGGAATTGATTACCATTTTTCTTCTCAACGTTTCATTCAATTATGAGTCCCCTATTCTCTACTCTTATTGTGATAATTGCCTTCAAATGATTCCATTATAAAGCCATTAAAATATTAATGTTACCTAGAGCCTCTAATGCAATAGTGATTGATAATAGGGTTTTGTCGCCATTTTTATCGCCTTTCGCTCAACAATTCTCAATCAAACCTTGAATTTTGTAAAAGAGATAATAGAAAATAGATTAGAAAATCGATTTTCACACAAAACAAACTCAACTACCGATTGTTATTCAAGAGCAGTCATTATCATAGCTTTGACGTCACTTTGAATAATTTTGGTCAAACATCAATTCAATCTTGGTCTATAATATGTATATTCTATATTCTTCATTTGTCAATGAAATCTGGACTAATATTAAGTTAATAATATGCTTTTGTTTGTAAATTTGGGTATAATTTATGCCAAAACTCACTCAAAACTCCCATCAAAATTGAAATCGGTGTCTAAAACAACATAGATAGAAATTAAAATGATTTATAGTTTATACTAAATTTCAGCTAATTTTAGATATTAGACAAAAATATTCTTGTATTGAGTCCAACCAACTCTTATAGAAAACCAATGAGGAGACCCCTTCAGATCTATTGATTTACTTTTTCCAATTAATCAAGCAAAATTGGAAAACTTTAATTAAAGCTTCAATTCTAGACAATATGCATCGTTTATTGATTAAGAAGAATCGTGGTTAATCAAATAGAAATGGTCACTCTATTTATATAAGAATTGAGAGTTTGAAGGATTGCAATAAATGATCCCAATATTTATTATGAAATATTACTTAAAGTATTCCTATTCTTATCTATTTTAATAGATCCATAAAACAAACATATTTTGACTGAAGTAAAGATGAATTGTTGTCATCTCCGGAATAAAAACATTTTAAAAATAAAAATTAAGAGACGATAAGGAGAGCTAAACAACAATTTATTCTTCTTTGCAATAAAGTCATCCAAACATTTCAATAGTGGACTCATTTTAAAAACCCATTACACTGATTGATAATATGAGTCAATATTGAATGGGAGATAAACTTTAACTCATGTTACAAATCACCAAGATCATATGAATTGCAAGACTACTTATAATTAATTTCAGTTCTCTGAACAATTTAAATAATTATTTCAGTAGTCAGTCATTAGAAAGAACTCAGAATAGTCTGTCTTATTCTTTCCTAATCCAACTTAGAATAATCTGGGTTGTTAGTTTAATTATTATTCAAAGAATCCTTGGTGATTATTTAAAAATTGCTTTCGTTATCCATTATTTAAATAAAAAAATGAGTGAAGACTACAGTTATCTGAAATTCTCAGAAAACAGGATTTTTGAGAATGTTTTGAAAAAAGTATTGACTAAATTTTGAAATATTTATATTGAAAATAATGAGCTTACTCCTTTAAATCTATCAACAACGAAAAATCGGATAAAAGTCTATAAAATAGCAGATATAAAGACAGGAAATTCATTTGATGTTTATTTTATTTCAGACAAAACTTAACCATAATATTAGTTATAAGGGGATAATGCAATGCTTCAATAGCACCTTACAGAATTCAAATATAATGGCTTAAAATTGGAAAGCCCAAAAGACAGTAGCCTTTCTAGTCTTCGATCCCACTCAGAATCCCTTTCAACACCCTGATTCATTTGCATATAACTGCTGTAATATTTTCTACTCGTTGAAAGCACTGTTCTTTGATAGGATTGAATAAATAAATTTGCGTTCTTTAATGAAAATTGTTAAGTTATTCAGGATAAATGATCCAGTCCAAAGATTGACTAAATTTAAATAATTGCACTGTTAATCCTCACAATTGCATTGACCCTGATTTTAGTTTTATTTCATCAATTTAATGAAAACTCAGAATAAAAAGTAAAACAAACATTATAAATATTCGAGGGGGGAGGGGAGTGACACTAGCGTGCCTTCATTGCACTTCTTAATTAACAAATAAATTGACAATTTTAAATCTCATATGTAAGGGACAGTTATCTAGAATTCAATTCTAATAATGAGCTCAAAACTCTTGAAAGCAGTGATTCCTTTTGAAACTGTAAGCGAGGAAAGCATTTGTGTGAAGACTTGTTATTATGTGAATACAAGTTGTAATCTGCGAAACAATGGATTATTAGTCAATATTTTATACGTTTATTCATTAATAATTTAGTCAATGTTTTAATGCGTTTCATACAAATTATTTGCCTCAAAGTTATAGACTTTTGAGATTTGAATGAATGACAAAACAAATGAATAAATTATAAGTATAAGTAATTGCATGACATTTGAATTGTTAAACACGGGATTAATCTTTGAGAACCAAATGAGAAACAAATTAAAGTTACATTTCAATGACTAAACAATTTTCCAGTAATACAACCAAATCTATTTTATAAATATAGGAATATCTCAACACATTTTAAATTAAAACCTTGATAATGAAACCTGATTATAATGTAGCGAGGATAAATAAATTAAGTTAAATTTGATCTATATCTCAGGCTTCCAATTAGCGACCTTTTTAACCACATTTTACTTGCTCATTCTTAGCATATACAAATGTCAAATGCAAAATTCTTACTAGTTTATTAAGTTAGCAAGCTTGGTTATGCCTATTTATTAGGTACAGTTCTTCCCCGCTTAAGCCAATCCCGTAATAGGTAAAACCCCGCAATAGGTCAGGCATTTGAGAAGCACCGACCGCTTCTATGGCTATTATAATGTTAGGCTACCCCACAATAGGCCAATACCCGCATTAAGTCATTGTTAGTGGTAGCACTTGTCATGTAATGTGGATTCACAATAAGCCAATTTTGACTTTTCAGCTGTAATTTATAGGGAAAAAACTTTTCAAATGACAAATGATTAAATTTGTATAAAAATGTCCACAAAACAAAAGAGAAAGCGATTTTCTTTAGAATAAAAGCATAAAGTTGCCTAACAATTAGATAGAAAAGTGACACCACATGCTATCTCCGAGCAATTTAAAGATTTATCATGGATAATCACCATTAATCAAGTTCCGCAATAGGTAAAAACTCGCAATAAGCCAATGATTTTAGTAGCACCAACCGTTGGCTTATTGCGGGGAAGAACTGTAATAAATATGTTATAAATGGAGGCCGTATTATATTTAAATATCTTTAAAAAAAACAATTT
>JAQIWF010001985.1:0-10214 GCA_034694965.1 Ceratozetes gracilis
ATCAGACGAAAAATAGACTATAATTACTGGAACTGTATATGAAGTTTCCATAGAGATATATACAGCAATATATATATATATTTTTATTCAAATGTCTCTTCAAAGTACTTTTTAGGATTTTTTGAATAACTCGATATTCAATTGATTGGATTACTTTCTCGTTCACTTGAATATCAATTAGATTTATCCAGTATTTTACGAGTCGTTCTGCTTTCATAATCAGTATATAATTTCTGAAATGAATTTTCTCAGTCAGAGAGAAAAGATTTCGTGCAATATTTGTGCCGTTATTTGATTGCTATTATAGTCTAAATACAAGTACTCTTTTTTCGTTCAGCCTTTCATACAATAAGTGTAAAAATATTGCATTCAATACAAAGAGCTAACGGTATAGGACTGGATATGACATTTAACCAATGCCTCAAACTAGCAATTATTGAAAGAGAAGTGTGTATTAAAAAGAGAATAAATTTCATATCAAATAATAACCTGATATGAAATATACAATTTTCATATGAATATGAAAACAAGGAATGCGATACTCAAAGAAATGCTATTTATGACTGCATATAATCACTTGAATGACTTGAGACACACTTTCTTTTCAAACAAACCCAAAGTGTGACAAACTTTTGGCGACTGAGGAAAGTTGTGTCGAATATGCTTTGGTTCCCACATTAGACATATATACAGAAAGATATTTAAGTTATTCCAATAGAAAATACAAAATTAGATGTTTTCGTTTGAGTTTTACTTATGTATTCGTAAAACAATATCCGCTTATTATGCCGTCAGCGCCGGTCGTCATATAATTTTCTGGTTTCGGTTTACTTATACATAATATAAGCCCTAATGCTGTTCACAATCGAATAAACAGAAGAGTTGCACAAAACCTCAGATAAAAACAGTTTTCAGTCCATTTAACTTCGAGTCGACAAACCATTATATGGAAGGAAAACTTTTTTTCACAAAACTTGTTCATTAGTTTGTAAGACTCGAAGCAAAAGCTCACGAAAATTATTCAAAACCTAAATCAGCTTATTTTGAGAGCTGTAATTGCTTTTCATATTTTTATGAAATTATTCTTCAAGTGATCAATCATTTAAATCATGTTAAAGAAAGTAAAATTGCACTCAATATTAAAGAATAATTTGGTTTTTCTTTTATTTGATGAAAAACGAGATCAAATAACTTAATTCATTGTTAAACTAACATTTTGTGCTGTCCTTTACTCGAGTGAGTGATTGAACAGAGTTTGAGATTTCGAGTTAGAAATGAGTTATTAGTGATCGAGAGATATGCAAAAAATGTGTATTTTTTGTCCAAATTGTAGAACATATAGAAATACTTTCAACAGATTTTGAGATCAAACTCTTCTTCGATCTAATGGTTGAGATATAAAGCATCGAAAGTTGAGCCAAAAGTCTCCCAGAGTTGGGTAGAGCTATAGACCAGTGCCAGAGTACTGTAGAGAGCAGTACACAGATGTTGCCATAAAGCCAATCAAATGTCGATCAGAATGAGGCATATAAGGCATGCAAACAGTATTAGAAGGGGCTAACAGTCAAACACAAACCCGACTGATATTGTTTGGCATAATCTTTGCCAAAAGTGTAACGGCATTAGGCATTAGCGCCGGTATTCACAAGAGTGTAGTTATGCACAAAATTCCTCTCAGATATGACTAAGTTTTGTTGCCATCACTAAAGTTTAAGTGAGACAACAGAATAGTCTGAGCTCTAAGTTGATGATCGAACTAATGTCGCCCAATATTGAAGTAAGTGCTGAGCACAGGTCACTGCAAACTTTGTCGAATGCTGTGGCAGCTGTCACCGGTGTGACCATTGTGTTATCATCACTGCTCTGATTGTTTATTGATAATTGACTTCAATTATTGTCAACTTTTGTCTCTATTAGTGATTTGTGTTTTGACTTTTGTGTTAAATGCAATTAAAAATAATTTGCGTCAAAAAACATTTCTGTCGTTATTTTAACTGAAAAACTAATTAAATACTAAATAAAGTCCTCAAACATAATGAGAGAGAAAAATAGGACGAATGTTGATAGAGTAGAGCCAATACTATGCCAAACACATCGATATATACGTAATTTTGGATCAATTTTTGCAGGAATTCCCTGAAAATCTATAAAATAGATCAATGCGTTCCTATAGTGGAAACACTTAATTCTTTTATACTGTTGTGGTTTTGCTTTTTGCCTTTCAAGTGTTGTAATGCAAAAATCGACATTTACTTAAGTCAATAGTCAATTGGATTAGAGCTTAAGTACTCACAAATGCTTTCAAATAATAGATGAGAACAATTGGCTTCAAGTAGTGATGCATTTATTGTCTGATAAAAATTGATATTTTATTTTAAAAATAGACTGCTTTGTAGTTCTCATTGATTTGTCGATACATTTAGTCTATAGGAGTGTAGTATAGGTGTTGTAGTGATTGCTCTTTAGAGTAGTTTAAAGTAGAAATCAATAGTTTTTCGGAGCAAAGCATTGAATAACCAAAACATAAACTGATTTGAGACGCAATCCTCTTGTTGTCCCGTTGCAGAAAAAGAGATGAGGGCCAGTGCGGGTACGGCTAATGGTACTGAACTGGTCAGAGACAAACTACAGATGAGTGAACCTCACAAACAATTTAATTCATTTGATGGCATCAAAGAGTCAGCAGTGGTTGTGAGGGACAAACGCACGCAAAGGGGACAGCAGTTGTTTCATTATCAATACGAACCATATCGTTCTAATTATTACGCACCGGGAGCTGCTCAGGAGCAGCCATTTATGTGAGTCCAGACAAAAATAAGTCTCTTTAATAATACAATTAGCAGTAGAGTTGCCAGCATTTAGACTACCGTAGAGTAGAGCCGATTCTTTCAAATAGCATTCAGAGGATTGCGTCTCGACATCAATCATAAATAGGATCAGATCTGCACTAAACGGGATTAGCTCTTAGTCCGGATCACACTTTCATTTGCCTTTTTTTTAATTCAAAATAGAATCACATCTCAGGGCTTAACTCTTAACTCAATTTTAAATGTAGTTTAGATTCTTTTCGCCAAGTTTACCCCAGTTTACCCAGTTCAGTTATTCGCAATTAATTAGACACAAGTTTTCTCTAAACATATTCAGTTAATTAAAGGCACAATAATTATAAGTTTTCTAATTATAAAATTCAGTTTTGATAAAAAAAACTCAAACAAGTATTTAGAAGAGAATCACAATTATTATTAATAAACTTTTTTTTTAGACAAGTTTTAGACTTTCTTCACAGGATTTGACGCAAATTACTTAAAGTTAATTATGTGAAACACTGAAAATTAATTAAACTTTCACTTAATGTTTCTTTTCATCATACGATCAAAAAAATAATCAACAAATTTATGAGAATAAGGAAAAAGAGAAAAAAAAGTTAGAAATGAGTAAAACTACTGCTAAACAAATCAGAAAAATACAAACCAAAGATTGAAATATAATAAAGAGATTTAAATGTTTTCTGATTTTTAAGCGGCGAATATAGCAGTAGTGAATGGATTCCCACAACTCAAACATCAATAGCTATCGGTATGTATTAATGGAAAGTTAATAGAAAATTGTCTTAATTTTGATCAACTTTTCCGACAATTATGTCAATTATTTATTTGTCAGACGAATGCAAACTCTTTAACCGCCAGTTATTCTTACTTTTTGTTGTAATGAATGCAAAGCTTTTGGCTTAATATTGAAAAATCAAATCTATATTTGAGTCAAACATTTGAAATAATTTCAATTTTAAGTTATTTAATAATTTATTCGAAAAACATTTATTCCTTTCGCTTGAATTGTTCGGATGGTCTGAAAGTACTTTAATTTTTTATATTCATATTTAAGTTAAATAAATGAATTATGTTTTGAGAATATTCTTCAAATGGATATTATAATCAGCAGAAGAAGAGATAAATTGATTGAATCGGGAAGACATGGAAAGACATGGCTTTCATATGAGAATTCTTGAACTTTTGCAAAATGATGTCTTTTCTGGTGTAACGGCGACTGAAATTATACAAAACTTCATTCATAGACCTAATCATGTGTTAAGAAATGATTACGTTTTTTAGAGTTTACCACTCAGAGGGGGAACACATCATTCACTACACTGATGGCTAACAAAGATGCCAGTCATCAAAACCCATCGAAAAGGGGAAAGGGAGCCAAATGATAAAAAGCCCGAAAACTTGTTTATTGATTGATGTGGGACTCCGGCAGATGCGGCGCTTTTCTACAGTTTTGTTTCAGTCGCCGGTCTCTCCAGTATTTCCACTCTTCAACAGAACTACATTTCTCTCTCAAAGAAGTTAATACACCAATACTTGTGATACCAAAACATATAAAACATTTGTTATTTATTTCGCATTTATTTCTGACTTCACTCAAAGTTATTTTTAACAATATTTCGGATCATTTCAAAGTCTCTGTCATAACATAACCCACACTAACATTGTCCTCAAAAACCGATAAAACAGAAGGTATACGAATGTAAGGACTATAAGGACTCAGATTTGTCTTCATTTGTCTAATGATCCAAAATATACTCAAAATACTAACCAAATGTAAAATTATGATTTCACCCAAACATCGTTTTGAGGATTTTCTCAATTTTTATTTACTTTTATTTCTTTTTCTTTTGGGCTTTTATTTGTTTGGAAAGAATATCCAATTTTAGACCCTTTAATGAAATATTATGAATATTTCTTAAATTTGGGTAATATTGAGATCATTTTGTGATATTAAAGAGGGATGTTTTGATTGTATAGGTTTTGTCATTAAAGCCCAACATATCTTGAAATTGGCATTTATGACAAACCAAATGATGATTTGCATTATGTGAACAAAGAATTATTCAATTTAATGAGTTTTGAATAAAATTAGTATTTATGTTAAGTTCATTGAAAGAATGGTCTTTTATGGTGAGCTATCAATTTTGTTATTCCATTGCTTATAATAAACGAATAGCTCATTATATGGGAACAGACTTACTTTGAGACTCTTTGATGCCTTTATGCTCATAATATGGACTCCGATTTCAATTACCGAAAGAAAGGCAAATAAAGTTTGCATAAAGTGTTGGCTTAAAGTTGGAAATAATTCAATTCAAGTAATTTATCTGCAGTTTGGCTCAATTGGCGAAACAGAGTATAAAAACATTGCTTAAGCCATAAGACAAGTGATTGAAGCGAATGAATGGCAAAATTGAACTCTTTGTTTGACAAATGCTGTGATATTTTTTGTCTTTTGTGGCAGTTTTGATGGCGTTATGCCTATAATATGTACCAAAATTAATAATAAGATTGTTTAACGAACTGCAAAAACTGTTCCGTTTGGCTCATAGCTAAATATCCTTTCGTTGATTGAGAAGTTATGCCATTCCTCTGCCTTTCAACTGTTTCTTTCAGTGTTTTCTCTCCGTCACAGTCTCTCTTAGCTCTTATTCTGTGCTAATCTTTCTCTTTAGGAGAACATAATTCCCACATCTCTTTAACCCAATCAACTCAAACGCACATAAAATATCACTTGAGATTCACTCAGTCTCTCAGTCATAGCCTAAAAGTGAATCTAAATTTTATGTTATATTGCGCTCCAAATACTAATTAATAATTTGATTTCCTTTGAGTAATGCATTCATTGTTTTTGCTCCTATTATACGGTCGACGCTATGACTCAAACCAAGAATTCATTTCGAAAACATTACTCTTTCTCTTAGAAATGATTTTAATTGAATTTCATAATAAAGCCATTTCTTAATTCACCACTTTTTTGCTCACATCTTGTTATTCTTGAATATGATTTAATTTATTCATTTATATGACTTTACAAATACTTAATAATTAATTCAATTTAATTCTTCTAAATTTAGTCTTAAATAAACAGAATAAAGAAGAAAATCATTTCTCTTCAGACGAACATAAATATAATTGAATTCACAAATTTAAATGTCGATAATTATGTAATTGAATCAGAATTGAGAGAATTTAAATAACTTTTTATGAGATCGATTGCTATTATATTTCTTGTGTATATACCCTGGTATATATAGAACTGAATTTTGAAAACCTATCGCATGTTTTATGTTCATTAACTTAATGTTAAAATAATGTGAAACATAATATAATAGTAAGTAATAGTAATGTGTATCGACTCTGTCATCGGAGCCTAATTAGGAGAGAGTCGAGTTTTATCAGTTATGAAAAAATGATAGCACTGGTTGTTTTGGTAGTGCTGGCGATAGCATGAAAATCGTGTCTTCAAGTATTGCACTGATCACTGAGCCATCAGTTAATATGTTTGAGGTTTGCATGAAATAAGTTTGTGTTTTAGTTATGCAACGGATATAAGGCATCGCTGGCAACAAGTCTTAACACTTTTCTAATTAATTTATACCACTTTCTGATCGTCTCTTTTTATCTGTTTCTGTCTCTTATGATGTGCTCTCCGACTAATTGATGACAGCGTGCAAACGGAAAGAGGAGCAGACAAGTGTAGCCAAGTCACCGACACAGCCGAAAAAGCCTCGTCTTGTGTTTACGGATCTGCAAAGGCGTACACTTCAAGCAATTTTCAAAGAGACGAAAAGACCGTCGAAAGAGATGCAAATCACTATTTCACAGCAGTTGGGCCTCGAGTTGAGTACAGTCGGAAACTTTTTTATGAATGCCCGCAGACGTAGTCAAGACAAGTGGTTGGACGATGTGATGGACACCGGCTCCATGTCACCCGCGTCCACTACCTCCTCATCGCATAAGGGGATGTGCTCATCCCATAAAGTCACTGCACAACAAACGTCGGTGCTGACCATCGGCAATGCGGCCATAGTCACGTGTACATAGTTGAGACACCGGTGCCGTCACACCACACATAGCGATCAGAACAGAATAATTTATTACTCGAATTACATTATAACCAGAGTTTTCAAAATTGTAACAAATATTGACTCAAAATTGTGTTATATTTTAATCAAATGATAAGTGAACTGCAGATTACTCTTCAGACACCTCCTGAAGATGTGATCCATTCGATTGAATCGCTTGTCATATATTAGTTCTGATGAATATATACTCGAAAACAAATGTCAGATAAAACTCAACAAAACTTTTTTCGATTGTACTTAAGAAACAAAAATTAGAAGATATGGTGAAGTAATTAGTTTTTTGGATGACTTAAGATTCAAATTGTTCATTGATTTTAGTCATCGTTGAGACCAATATATGAAAAGTTATACCAATAAGAAAGTCATCGGAATATAAGAATAATAATATGTCTAATAATACGGATTAATAATAACTTAATTCTTATGAAGAAAGGGATCGCGAATAGTATGGAAGAAATATCTTAAATGATACGAAAGTATGGCTCAATTAATAAGTGAAGATAACTTATTTGGCGCTCAATTAACCCAAACATTATATCCCTTATTATAGTATAAATTTTTAAGACTCTGATATCACATATTATTTCCAATTATCATAAGTTATACTTTTTGTGATTAAAAGCAAAATATCATTTGGAAGCGAATGGAAAGACTGACCGATTCATAAGTTATTATCAAATGACAGATATTATTATTATATGAAAGCCATTACTTAAATGAATCTCGTTTTGCGACACAATCGAGCTTTTGATGGGCGACACAACCGATGATTATAACCGTTATTACAGTTATCTTCGATTAAATTTTATTTTATTCCCTAATTAACCGAAACTAAAACAAAACTCTAGTCTTGTATTTAGAAGTCATTAACGAATTTACTATTCATTCCAATGATTTATCAATTAATTGATTAATTTGTTTCAAACACTTATTTAAAATCACATTCCATTTAAATAATTATATTTTGTTTAATTTTGAATATATTTTGTAGACTTTATGTTTGTTATTATACTTTAATATAATGTACTTAAATGTTCTCATAATAAGTCAATTAATTTATATATTTATTGAGAATTTGTTCAATCATTTAATTGAAAGACCCATAAAAGAAGAAATAGATTTTCGTTTTACACAAATTATATTTTCTCAGAAGAATTTGAAGAGAATTTTATTTTATACTTAATTTCGAGTGATTTAGTCTTTGAGTGATATAACGTTTTGTGCAATTATTTGAAGATAACGATCAGAATAAGTGGCGGACATTAAGACTTAAACACAACTTCACTCCACTTTTTGACAACTCTATCCAATTGAGAGCAAAGAAAAAAACGGAAACACATTTACCGACGACTACCAGAAGGGAAAGTTTAATCTGGAAAATGGGGGAGAAATGCAATTTTATTATTATTCTCAACATAAAGAGTGGCATAACTATATTGCGTGACATTTATTATCATCGGATCAACTGATTCTTAGACAAGTGATGGAAGTGAAGACCAAGTCAATTAGCTCAGAAACTGGCGAGAGGTCAATAAATTGGTATAATCTTGGCATAAATAGGCGAAGACATGGAGTGAAGACCAACTTTAAGTGAACAAAAGGAATGATTCACTACTCCCGAGAACAGAGTTGTAAAATACGATTAACATTATAACTGTGCTCTCGATAGTGAGAGTCGCACTTCAGTCACAATTACTTAAGCAATATCTTTGTACTACAGTAGACCTCAAACATTACATTTAAACAAACCCCTAATCACATGAAAGTATTATATAATTTAAAACAAAATTATAAAAATATAACATTTATTTTAGTTTTGATTTCGATGTTATCTTTAAAAATGAATTATTACTACGAAAATCAGTTTTATTAGTAAAACAATTTTGAATGTAAAGATTGGAGAATTATTTTTTATATCGTCACCGGCTGTCAGGACTGGCTATCAATTGCTAACAATTGTCTGTAGTGTCATATCTGTAGATTTGCCCAAAATATGATTTAACAAATAGCCGTACAATCATTTATACACTTTTGATGACAAATATGTAATCAATGGCTCATAATATAGATTAAGAACAAAACTAATTGAGAGTCAGTTTGTGACAAACGGTCTGATGATTGACATACTCTAACATCTGTAGAGTTTTTCATCGATTCCTCGATTATTTAAGTCGTTTTCCTTTGGAATTTAAATGTCTTTTTAAATGTAATATTTCTGACGAATATTTTAGATGAAGGAATGGACAAAACAAAACAAAATTGTTGTTTATATATATATTTCATTATTGATTTATTATATGGAAAAATAGCTGAGAAATCTATAAAAATTGCTCTATAATTGAATTCAAATGTTGAATATTACGATAAAATGCTCTTAAATATAGAGATAATAAATGAGAAAATTATATCCAAAGATAGAGTACATCATAGAATATATGCAATCATTTTTTTAGATGAACTGAGCATTAGTTAAATAAGACTTCAATATATTTTATGAGAAAAATTCAGTTAAAAGAGCATTAAATTGATTGTAAATATTGTACTGTAATTCAATTCATACAAACAAATAGTGTTTTAGAAAATGAAAAGAATTTTGATTTGATTTCTTTCTATTTGTTTCTTTGATGACTTTGAAACGAGGATTTCATAACTTATATTTCATTAGTTTAAAGTACATTAAAACTATTAAGTAATGAAAAACAAATTCATGAAGTATTGGATGCACTGAATATACATTTGATTTATTGGAAAGTTTGGAATATATGTACAGAACATGACATCTATTGAAACATCACTTTATAGTAAATGAGTTTATTTAGAATATTAAAGAATAATTCCAACCATTTTCAGTCATTTCCAACCATTTCTCACACAATATTACAATCTTTGTCTAAACCTAGAGGTAAGTCACAAATGATTTGGAGACCATCTATAAATTGCTGGATATTTGCTGCACAAATCATTAATCGCATCATTTTCTGTCCACTTCTTTTCAATGGTTATGGCTTTCTTTGGGCTCATTCTCTCAAAAGGGGATAATCTTAACGTTTGTGCGACAAATAAGACTATAATTCAATTCAGTTCATATTTTTCGCTACAAAGAATTCATTGATAAAAACGATTTATCCTCAATCTGTCTCAACTCGTGGACATTCATCGCTTAATGTCCTTCATTTGAACTCATCCCAGGATTTCATTTCAATTTTTCAAATTAAGTGATCAAATGACTTATGAGACTATGAATGTGCTCTCAAAGAACCTGAATATCTCTCAATATTAATGTCATTTGAATAGACAG
>JAQIWF010001986.1:0-10211 GCA_034694965.1 Ceratozetes gracilis
GTAAACATATGGTTCATTATTCTCATGATCAGGAATTAACTACAGTAATTACTATCTTGCACAAAATTAATTGCGAGTTTCATTAGTGAATTACATCATAAAAACATCTTATGATGTTATTCTTGAAAATATAATGTGCATGCTAATTATATTTTTTGCAGTTAAATAAAAAAAATGATAATCAATAAATAAACATTTAATAATAATTTTTAGATCAGGATAGATTAGCTATTATAATCAATAAATTATTAAATTTAAACATAATTAACTTATTCAACATCTATTATTATTACTTTTATAAATGCCTTACTTCTCTTTCCACAATGTATTAAAAGTATTTTAATTAGTTTAAATTTGATAAATAAATTAAAATAATAAAATAATTCAATATTGATCCCGTAATATCTGTACCTTGTTGGTATTATTTGTTAAATAAAGTTTCCTACAAATTAGACCACGAAATATAAGTATGACGTTATAACCGGACAGCAATGAGATACCGAACCACATACTGACAGTTGAGGCCAAATAACAGATGAACTCAACCCTTCCCATACTGGGCTGATACATAAACTGCATTTCAGGCTCAACCGGAAGAGATATTTCAACCTTAACCCCACCAAACTCAACATTCTCCATTGCTATGACAGATGGCTTGTAATACTCGATATGACAATCATATTGAGGACATCTCTCCATACAAATTAAGTCGAAGTCAAACCTTTTATAACACTCTGTAGTAGTACTGTCCTCTATGGCCCCGAAGTGGACCTCCTTATCTCCCTTTCCATATGTAATACCTCTATAAGTAGCATTACATTCAGAAAATCTGACATTTAATTTACATTTACGAATACAGTCACTACGGGATAAGTATTGAGTAGTGGAGGGATAGTCTCTGCAATTTGTCGAATATGGTATTTGCAATAATTGAAAGGAGGAATACCTCCAGGTGCACATTACATTCATATCTTTTTTTAACTTAAAAGCATTCCAGTCATAACCGGATGGAATGTTTGTGGAATTGTGAATAAATAGCCACCAAAGGTCTAAAATCCCAAATTTGTTTATAAGAAACAAAATTGAGTCTGAATATCTTAACTCGGTAGTATTATTGCCTTGAAAGAAAATTTGCATTATATATAGAACATCATAATCATACTTAATATTAACTTGTTAGTTGTGAATTGATCGTGATACAATAATAATCAAGGCTAATTCGTTCAATTGAATTGGCCAGGTATTTGGCCAAAATAGAGTCACCAAAATGACTTATCTTTTTATGTTGAATATCAACAAACATCTCATCTTTGAATTTTTTAGACGCATTTTCCAAAGCATCCGAACTATTTATCCCACTATTTATATCCCCGATATTTGTACAGAAGGTGAGGGCCGGCAACCGATTACTCAATGGATTGAATTTTGGATTAATGAATATATTTGTGGGATATTTGAGATAAAGATCGCAAACATAGAATAATTGCCAAAAACAGCCCAAAGTTAGAATTGAATAGAAAATACATTTTGCCACACATTCACCATGTTTACACAATTGGCTCATTTATAATTTATTAAGATATTGTTATTTTACTCCATATTTTCACTAAATGAGAGCTCATCAATACCTCGAGTATTTCAGAATAGAGAAGTGGTTTCGCTAAGTTTGTTATGTATATAAATATTGATCTAGGACAGGTGAAATTAATTTAATAGCTATAATAATTGGTACAAGATGAAGGAATTTGTTTTTGTTCTAAATAAATCATTGAGTGTGCAAGGTATATAAAAAGAGTGGATAACATCTACATGGTAATTATTTTTTAACAAAAACTAATAAATATTTAAAATATAAATAATTTTAGAAATTATTAATCTAGGTAATTTATTTTCATAAATTAATTTAAATGAAGTTTTTAATTATCAATAGAATTGATTGAATTAATAATTATTGAAAGTTAGCAACAGCTTAATCCATATTTCAGCTAGGTCATTGTTTATTTGGTAATATAAACTGTTATGAATTAATCAACTAGCTATTAATTTAACCAACAATTTGATAGCGATACTAACGGTATAGTCTATACTAACGGTAAACTTATTGATCCTGTTAGTTTAACTTATTTAAAATCATATTTTGCATGATGACAATAAATTTATAAGTTTAATATTAGCTTTTTAAATTGTACTTGCTCATATTTTACCTAAATTACTTATTCACAGACTGTAACTTGATCAGCGGGCACAAATAAATATATCGCAAAAATATTATCAAGTTAAAATTGGTGTCAATATTGCCACAAAATTTTTATCACAATTAATAAAAAGTCACTCTCAGACCTCATAATTAATTTTTCCTTCCATGTAATATAATTATAAAGTCTGCTGGAACTTATTAGCTTGGTAGTTATGAATTTTATATATTGAAAAACTGTAATAAATTCACCAGAAATAATTTAATGTTTAATATCAAATAACATCAATTTTACATTCAAACCTTTTAATAAATAACTTTAATCTTGTTCAAAGTCACAGAAAGGCTATCCATAATTAATATCACCTTTCGCACAAAATAATTGCTGATTTAATCTTTCAACAAAATGAATCCTAATTGAAAATTAAGTTTTATGTTGGCTTTCATTAGGGATGCATACAATCAGCCAATACTGCGGGGAAGGGGGGAAACCCAAAATACTCAATATTCTAATTAAAATAACAGTCAGTCCTCTGCTAATGACATTTCTTTTCTCTCCTTTTGAATAATCAGAAATGAAAAGAAGTATTGAAAAAAGACATGAAAAAAGCTTTTTGCCAATTATGGTAAGGATTAGTTGAAAATATAAGTTAAATGATAATAATCTGACAACTTTTAGCATTTCTTTGATTTTCGACTAAATCTATTCTTTCGATTCAATTATTCTTTATTTACATTTAATTTCCTTTCGTTGGCTTTGAATGTATGCAAAGAAATGATTTATGCATTTGGAGGCAGATTTGTCTTTGAGATAAACTATTCAATAATAATATCACAAATGCTTTACTAATTCTAATGATTATTACTTAAGAAATTATTGACAGATGAGAGCCTAATAAGGGGTTTAAGTGCCTCTCAAGTGATTAAAACATATTTTTGAATTCATAAATATTTTTTACGATTTTATCTAAAAATTTGTTGAAAGTGTTGTCAACAGAATATGAAATTCAATGTAATCCCTATTTCTAATGGAAATTACATTTTATAGCCGCCTGGGGTTATCATAGACAAGGCTCGTGTCAGGCCGGCTTCAGTGCCAGTGTCTCAAAGGTGAGATCAAAGTTTCATTACTCACTTGCTTTAGATTTTCATGAAATATAGCATTTGATACGAGAAGCGAAACTCAAACTATTATTTATTTATTATTTGATTTCACTTCGAGTTAACGTCAATACAATTCCCTATTTTTTCGATCGTTTTATCACAGGATGGAAAGCATCTATATATCGGAGCACCGGGCAGTTGGTATTGGCAGGGACAGGCATTCTCACAGGACTTACAGGAAGAACAAACACTATACAATACAAGAGATTCGCCAGCAACTGACGATGATAGCTTTCTCGGTAATGTCTCACTTAACCTAGTTTACCATCTGCAAATATTTAAGTCCTAGTTAATTTCATGCCCAATGTATCAGATTAAATTTGTTTGCTGAAACAACTTGCAATTTAAGATGAGCTTAAGTTGATAGTTCAAATCAGTGACCTAGATTTTATTAGCTTATTATTAAACGCATAATTCGCCATGCTAGATTTTGGATAAATAATAGCAAGTATAATCCAATTGGCGATTTTATACGGACTCGCAATTTATTTTTCATTCTTTGAGGCATACATTATGTGCAGAGTTTGTCCAAAACAGAGGCTTTCAATGTATTACATTTGAGGCAAACATTGTTTTGAGTGACTATTGTTTTGTTGAACAAAGCATTACATCAAATCAGTTATGCTCTGCATTAGTCTTCACTCTTGTTTTAAGTCTCGTTAATAATTTATATCTCTTCAGGTTATTCAACAACTATTGGAGAGTTCACGGGTGACACTGACTTTGATGTAGCCATTGGAATGCCTAAAGGAAGTAATCTGACGGGAAAGGTAGGCTTTTGGGACGACCACTCGTAAAATATATTTAAATTCCAGAATAATATATATTTTGCTCCAAAACTTACTATTATTAGAATGAGTGGAGAAAACACCCGAAAACTTGTGAACAATAGACTCAGGGATTTGTTTGAAAGCTTTTTTGATTCTGAGCTGAAAGTTAAAATCAAAGCAAAGAGTTTAATAATTCAGTTAAAATGTCATAACATATGCTGTGCTGTGCCTTTAGTTTGGATCTCAAATTTTTATTAAATATTTAATGAATATTCAGTGGACCCCAACTTTATGTCATCGATTAGTCCAGAGCTGCAAAAATAGCGCATTTTGTGCATTAATTTGAGATTAATTACAGATTGCAAGAAATTGTGTGAATTAATCAGAATATTCTGGGTATTCTATCAAATCTTCCGGGTGTTATATGAGAACACAAATTTGAATATTTATTTTTTCTACGAATAGATTAGTTCTCATGATTTGAATTTAAACACTGATTGAAAAGTAATTTCCCGTTTGGGAAGAGTTTAGACATTTAATTCCGTATTGGTTTCCATCCTTTCGATGAATGAGTAAAAATGATTGAAAAATATTTACACAGATGTGATGAACATCTGATTAATTGTTTCAAGGCTTTAGATGTCAGATATCCTGAATATCACTGAACTTTAACTCATTTGGAATATAGGGTTAAATAGGAAGTAGTTATAACACTGACTAAAGATGAATGTATAAAGAGGTTGATGAGTGCAGGGTAAACTATTTTTATCCAAATTTAGGTTTACTATTTTTGACAAAGTAGTTAAAATTTTGAGAAACCCGAGCTTGCTCATCCATCATATGAAGTGTCCCTAACTGAGAATTCCAAACTAGTAGAATTCTATAAATTGTATGAGTCCATTAGCTCATTGACCCCTTGGCACTCTTGGTGATTTGTATCCAAATGTCTGTCTCCGCCAAACTTTAATAAATGTGTTCTTTATTTGATGTCGAATTCAATTAATTTTATCCATTAATTTCTTTTTATATGTTGTGATAAAAGACATGCCTTTCACTCACTTTTTCATCCAATTTTGCATAGAATTAATTGAAACTTCATTTACGACAAGTAAATGATTTTGTCCTCAAATACTGAGAGAAACTAATTTCACTCTCGCTCTCAATCTTATGTCTTAAATATATTTTTATTCCTCCACTTCTGTTCCGAACCAAACTTAAGCCTAAAAATAGATAATATTCTGTAGTTTTCAACATTCATGAGATGTTTGTTATGTTATGTAATAATTTTATGAGAAAAACAGTTCCAGTATTCAGAGTTAGGGTTAAGTCTTCTTATATATACACAGAATTAGGAGCCGATAGATATGAATGTGGAGCAGAGTATATGAAAATAAAAAAAGAAGAGTAATAGAGAGGAATGTCATTAATCTTGTTGTTTAACGCAAATTATTTATTGTGTTTTGACGGATAGGTTGTGCTCTACACCTCTACCCTTAAGCATATCTCTAACATTACCGGCGACCAAATGGGAGCTTACTTTGGGTACAGCCTCACATCAGCTGATGTCAACGGCGACGGGTGAGTGGGTTATGGCTATGGCCACCACTAAAAGCACTTAATTAATGACATACAGATAAATGAGTTTTGAGAGAACACACACTCAGAATATATATGATATGAAAGGAAAACCTGTGAACAACACATAATATAATTCCTGTGCTCTTAGCTCTTAATGATCTTCAATACTATTAGATTGGATGACGTCGTGATCGGCGCTCCTCTATATTCGCCGCCAAATGTTAAGGATCAGAGTTATGAAAAGGGAAGAATTTATATCGCATACCAGACCAGAGAGGTATGGCTTATAACATATTATACCAATAGCTCTATAAGTCTTCTCTCTTTAATCCATAAAACGCATCAAAACTTCTATAAAAATCTTATTATTGAAGTATTGAACACTTTCTCCGCTAATAAAATAACTTCCGATAAAAACAATTCAATTGTGAATCGCATCCAAATTTCAGTCTTTAAGAGCGAAATGAGATTTTCTTCACTTATTTTATTGAATTTCTCACAAATACTCCTATTTTTGTCTCAAAGCATCGATTTGTAATCAAAGAGGACGACCACATCGATGGTCTTAAGTCAAAGGCAAGATTTGGTATGTCTTTGGCCTCTTTGGGTGATATCAATAAAGATGGTTATGAAGACATTGCTGTGGGCGCTCCATATGATGGGGAAAAGGGAACCGGTGCTGTTTATGTCTACTTAGGTTCAAGAAAAGGCTTACAGCAGAAGAACTCACAAGTAATTTATGCAGAAGCAATCAACGACCCCGGACTCAAAACATTCGGCTTCTCATTGTCTGGAGGACTAGATATGGACAACAATCAATATCCAGACCTCTTAGTCGGAGCTTATGCATCAGACAGGGCTATATTCTTAAAGGCCAGACCTGTGGTTAACGTAACCGCAAGTCTGAGTTTAGCGAAAGACAGTATTAGCTTAGATGACAAGGACTGCAATCTCGTCGACGGTTCACGTGTTCCCTGTCTTAGCATCAAATTGTGTCTAAAATATGATGGCATTGGAGTGGAGAACACATTAGGTTTGTGTCACAAATGGCTTATTATTTACTTAATTTGTTTCTAAAATAATTGAAGAAAAGAGAGGGGAAAACAACTCTAACCTCAAATGCGTTGAATTATAATTAAGAGGAAAAACATTGAAATTTATTTACTTAACAAAGTTTATAACAAAATATTCTGTTCAAAATAACTCCGGCCTTAAGCCAGAGTTCTATTAGTTGTCTGTCATTAAACAACAAATGTTTTTATCGAAAAGCGTTTCATTAGTTCACAAAAAAATCGAGTCTTAAGTAAATATTTATTTTTGTCATTAAATTTCACTTTCTATCCGCAAAAATGCTCGAAATTTCTCTCATTTCAAAAATAAGAATTGTTTGGAATAACTCATTGCAAATGACATTAATTTTTGGCTTTCATTAATGAAATGCTTTTCTCTTTAGACTTCTTATATGAGACCAAATTAGACGCCGCCTCCCGTCGGGCGCCCAGAATATTCTTTCTCCACAAAGAGAGGGAAAACGAGGAGAAGATTCGCGTTCAGCTGAGCAAAGGCTCCAACTATTGTACGAGTCGTCAGGCATATCTGGCTGTGAGTCCAATTATCTAACTTTCCTCTTTTTCAATGTCGGGGTCACCACCGCCTTCTCTACTTAAATAAACTTGCTGACTCAAACTTTCCAGTCCATTTAACTTAGGGCTTAAAATTTCACCCAATTTCAAGTAAATGAACTTGCTCACGTGTGCATTCTATTAAACTAGTTAGAAAGTGGTGACTTTGCCAAGAACTGTAAATAATGCTTGGTGACCGTATTTAAATGTCATGTTATCTCCGCGTTTGACTCTATTATTAACTGTAATTTTGCAAAACTCTTCTTCCAGAGTAATCTGAGGGATAAGTTGACACCAATTAAAGTGAATGTCGAGTACAGTCTGAATGAGTTGCCGGGGGAACGGCTACTAAAGCCTGTGCTCAATCAGGCCGAGTCAAGTCTTATGACCAAACAGATACACATCCGAAAGAACTGCGGCAAAGATAACGTTTGCATTCCTAACCTCATCCTTACAGTCAAGCCGTAAGCTATCATTTGTTTTATAAAATTTATTTCAATTCTTTGTTTTTCTTCACAAAACTATTAATCAATTAATTATTTTTATGGCAATCAATTCGTTTTCACTTTAGTTATGGTTTTATTGAATTACTGTTTGCTTTGGAGTTGAGAACTATTTTATGTTTTACTCATTCACTGGTTTTATGTAAGAATTATACAAAGCATTGACTATTCAACTGAGTTATGGCTTATGTCTCATAAACTCAAGGCTGAGAAAGCATTCAATAAGTTATTATTGTATTAAGAGATTTGAATTAACACTATTGTGAGTAAAACGGCAGATATTTTTCGTAATAATTGTTTAGAAGCCGTTTACAAAACATGACTTCCTCTACAGTAGTAATGCTTTGAGAACAGGACGTCATAAGTTGTGAGATGTTATATAAACCGAAAGATAAACCATTGGAGAAACAATTTATGAATGACTTTAATTGCTTTTCTTACGGCCCACTCGATTAAACATCAATTATTTATGGATAAGGCTCTCAAAATTAATTACAATAAATATAAAAGCGATATAAGACTTCTTGCTCTCTCTGATTGTGTGGTAACCCATAAGCCATATAAAGGATATTTCAGTTGAAATAATACTTTGTCTAAAGAAGAAAGAAAAGTTTGAAAGAAGTTTTTGCTTCTCTTCTATTGAATCAATCGATTTGAGAGGAAAGGCAACACAGCATAGAGTGAAATATCGGCATAACTTATATTTTAAGCTCCAATGGATTGGATTTTTACAATTCTAAGCATACATTTGATAGGAAAAAGCAAACAATTTTCTCTTCAATGCTTTTGTATTGCAATCAAATAGATTTTTTCTTTCTTTTACTCCTGATATTAACCTTATTTCGAAAGCACAGGTCTTTTATTCTGAGTCCTTTAATTTGAAAAGAAATCTGAAAATTTTCGACTGAAAAACAAAATTATTTTCAATAAAAAGGATTACATTTTGTTGCGTTTCGTCAGCAAAAAGCAGTCCTTTTATATGCGTTTTATTGAAGAATATAACAGACTTTTCAGTCTTTGTGTTCAAAATTATTCCCAGAATTAGTTTCATTTCAGTCATTGTGTAAATAAATTCACATTTTGTTTATTCAATTAAATTCTACACAATTTTTGGATTATAAACATAACAGACATATCTTGCGATACAAAAGTCAGAATTTGAAAAATGTTTTGCGAAATATTAAATTCCAGACAATTCTCGGTGAAAATGAAATCATTTTATACATTAATTTCTTTTTTACATTAAATTGTCTGAAAAAGAGGTTCAAGAATTGAAACAAAAATCTTTATTATTCTGTAACTGAGAATCCGGTTAATGATATCTCTGTTAAACGAATTGTAAAATTCTTGGAAACTTCTCTTATATTTACTCTAATATTAGATAAATAACTCATAAAATATATTAATTTCATCGTAGATGTAGGACCCGGAATATTCTGGTTTAACCTAATCTTGCATTTTAATGCATTTCAATGCATTTCAATACCACATCCAAGAAATTGATTTCAAAGCAAATCCTACTTTTAGTTTGAATACAAATTTATGCAAATAATGAGATGAGAAAAATCTTAGTCTAAATAAACATTGAATTTCTTATTTATTCAGTGGAGAAGTGAAACTAAAAAAATCTTTTTCTATAAACACAATTAACTGCTTCTTATATAAAGAAAAACAAATTGAATTTAATTTCATATTTTAAAGAATTATTTTCTAAAAAAAGTTTATTTCATATTATCATAAAAAGAGAAGTCGTTTGAGGACTAAATTTATATCCAAAAGACAAAACTCGAGTACAAAAACCCTAAGAGTTGTCTCTATTTTTATCAAATTATTAGTAACGCCGAGGAATATATAGTTGGCAGCAGAAAGAGGGTTGAATTGGTTATAACGGTACAGAATAAAGGCGAGGATGCGTTCGAGTCGATGCTCTATTTATTCATGCCTCCAGATGTTAACTATGTCAACATAAACAAGACCAAAAATGTAAGAACCTTTTTCTTTATAAGCTCATACACTTTTATATACTTGAGCGATTACCAAGGTCCTAAGCCGAATCACTAACTCAAATGACTCATTCTTGAGGGATCACTTTATTCCAAGGAGTCTGTATTTGGGGTGACTTTCACTAATTTGCTTGTTATGAACTCAATCACAATTTATAAAGATTCGGAAGTATAAAAAGAAACTATTTAACTACAGGAGGGATATCTTGTTTACTACCTAATCAATGAAAAGTTCTTGGATAACTTTTCTACATTCAACTTCTTTATCTTTATGTGTTTTACTTATATTTACTGAATCTCTCTCTCTCTCTCTCTCTCTCTCTCTCTCTCTCTCTCTCTCTCTCATCTTTTTTTTGTATTATGTGAGTGTATGTGCG
>JAQIWF010001987.1:0-10209 GCA_034694965.1 Ceratozetes gracilis
TTTTCCAAAGAGTTTAAGCGTTCATAAATAATTAAGATTGCTCATTTATAATTAATTGATCAGAAAATTGATTAGTTATCCGAAATAAATGAACAGTTTTATAAATTACCCATTCAATGAATTAACAATACTTGGCAATGAATTTTATTCCAGTCATTCACTAAATACATGTATATATTATCTATAAATAAAACCTTTTAAAACGAATCAGAATTTTATAAAAATATCTTTAAAAAGAAATTTTAAAAAAATGCGAACCAATGAATGTACACGAAATTCAATATTAATGGTTGAGTGAAGGGATTTCCAGGGTATTTCATTCAGCGTAGGTTTATAAAAGAAAGGGATTCAATTTCCAATTGAAAGATCAATTACTAATGATTAGACAATTGAAGCATAACCTTGGTCATTGATGCTGAGAGATTGTGATCAAATGAATTTTTCCAGAAATGAATGTTTCCAAAAATAGGATCTTGGATGCATATCATATAAATTGGCAAAACACACAAACTTATGCTTTTTTCAGCCAATATTTGAGCCAAAGTGACAGAATTGAAGCCAATTATTATCAATAAGACACTAATAATCGGAATAGACTTCAAACTATTTATTGAGAAATACTTATGAAATTCATATCTTAACGACGATATCACTTGATTTCAATTCTAAACTTAAGTCCAAAAGTCTTTAGGAATTTTCCATCGCTTAAGAAATGAGTAAATATTCCCCTAATTGTTAGTTTATTCTTGTTCAAGAACATTTTATAAGATTCTAATATATTCAAGGCTTAGAATGAGATCACTTGCAGTTTGAGTGGGTATTAGTGGTTAGTATTTCTAAGAAACGAGTGAACAATAAAACATCAATTCCTGACTCAATTAAATTAATAGATGAGTTTACGTGCTTAACATATCATCAATTTGCTATTTATGCTAATATTGAACATCCGCTCACATATACACTATTTGTCAAATAATTACATCAATAATCGAAAGTACAGTCCTTTTAGAACCGGTTCTGTTCGGAAACAATCAAATCAAATCTTTCCGACATTTATTTAGAGCTCTACTTTCGTTTCCAAATCATTTTGTTTAGAGTTTTTCCACAAAAATGTGCTGAAAATATATTAATTGATTGATAGATGAGTTTATGATTAGCCCCTAGTTTTTGGCAACTGTTGAACATCAGCTCAAAAATAACAAAATTCGTTTCAGTGTTTAAATTGAAAAGTCATTTGAAAGATGACTCTCTCCTAACTCTTCCTCAAATTCCTGATAAAAAGCAAAAAAAAGTTAACTTTTTAAATCTCTCCGATCATAAATCATTCAAAATATAAATAAGTCCATAAATTTAATCAATTTTGACATTTAAGCCTAAAAGCAATTGAATTTCTAAAACAAACTGCAACTCAGGGGTGAAATTAAAGGGGGATTTCACTCGAAAACTCAATTCTAGTGGAGTTTGTGTTAATTATTCCATCATTTGATTTGTCGCAACATTTCCCTTAAAACAAATCATTTGTAAAACTCGTGTATTTCAAGGATATAGTGAAATATCGCAATACATTAGGAAAGGCATCAATTGAGTGCTTGTTTCATATCATTGCAAACTATTTATAAATATTTATTTTTCAAATAACTTTTGAGACAATTCGCTAAACTTTTTATTAACTTTTGTCGAGACTCGTTATCAAAAGTGATTTCAGTTGATTCGAGGACTTTCTAAACCTACAGAAGTTGGGGAACATTCCACTCATTTGTTTACATTTTTATCAATTTATTCAATGACCTACACATTGGGATCAGAGCTCAAAACTGTGTACATTCTTGTGTCATATGTTTATATAGTATAACCGATAGCATTGTTTTTCATGTTATTAATTGTTTTAACTTTAGATAACTTTTATTAATTTATTTTCTCTGATAACACTTTGAGTGCAATCCGAGGATAAATAGTCGACAAACAAGTCTTACATTTATTAACCAAAAGTGACACCAAAATATAGCCTTATATTCACTTGTTTATAACCCTTTTGTCAACATTAGTATCTGGATAAATCAGTTGAAAAAATGACCTCGCTTATAAAACATTGTGTAATATTTCAGAGCTTTACGACTTATTAATGAGACTATAAGTGACATTTGAATTGTGCCTCAAATCCAGAGTACTTTTAGATTACTTGAAAACATTCCTTAAAGTTATTCTCATTTTCATCTGATTTGTGACACATTTTATAATCATATTCTCAATCAACTGAAAGATGTCGTCAAATAACTAAATGTAAATCAATTTCAGGTCAGACACAGGAATGCAAAGTATTTCGATGGGTCCCCAATCGGCGCCTACCTCTCCCGTCTCAAAGACAAGCGGAGGTCAGCACAAGTCGAGCAGCGGATCCAACTTTTTCGCCTTTCGTTGGCTATTCCGCGGATCTAAGAACTCATCGAAGAAGAAGTTAAAACAAATTATTAATAACAACAAAAGCAAAGAAAAGTTTGCGACAATCAGTACTAATACTACAAAAATACTTTTGCGTCAAAGCTATTCATTTGATGACATCCAACAGTTCTTCATTAGTCAACAGAGCGGACAGAATAACAAACTTTTCAATAATCAAAAACACATTAATATCTGTAAATCGAGTCTCGAAATTGAAAGCAATAATAAGAAGAAATGTTTGACACAATTCAAGTGCAAACTATGTCTTTCCGATAAATCGAGTTATGAAATGCACTCCATTTGGTCGTGTGGCTGTCCTTTCTGTAAAACTGTAAGCACTTCATAGCCTTTCCTTTTCTGATATTTGGATAAGTTTTCTGTTTATTTATTTAAACGTCAAAAACCCACACAATTTCTAAACCATTTCTTTCGAAATGTTTTTTAGAAAATTTTACTCAAAATTTATGACTTGAGGCCAACTCTCAATCAAATTAGAGCAAAGAAAGTGTTAAATATTTACATTTAATCAATCTTGTCAAAAAATCTATTTAAAATCACCCAATTAAGAGTAAGTTTTAATTAGTTAGATCTAGGTTAATTAATTTCATGACTAGGTAAATTATCAGTACTTTTTAATTCTAATTAATTTAATTTTAATGCAGTGTTTATCGCAATACTGCGAAACATCAATACGTGAGGGAAAGGTAGCGCTCATCACATGTCCGGACGGCTCGTGTCCCGACTGCGATACCAAGATCAATTTGATATCTGCGCGGGAAATAAAGATATTGGTTTCAACTGAACTCTACGACACTTACAAACGTTTTCGACTCAATTGGATGATAGAGAACGACCCGACCCGGACCTGGTGTCCAACTCCTAACTGCGAGACTGTTTGTTATATCAGACAAACCAAATCCAAAGACAATAAACCGATTCCTGTGTTTTGTTCGACTTGTAATAAAACATTTTGCTCCTCGTGTCGAAAGAACTGGCATTTGGGAGTCGACTGCAAGAAATCCACCGCTCAGGAGGAGTATGTCCTCTCAAACCCAATCTTTAAATTTATTTTAAAACAATTTGTTTCCACAGAGTTTTGCTGAACGAGAGTTCACCCATAAAGCGATGTCCCAAATGTCTGATCCTCATTGAAAGGGATGAGGGATGCGCTCAAATCATGTGCCGAAACTGTAAACATGTGTTCTGTTGGTACTGTTTAGCATCCCTTGAGGTGAGGATATCCTATCCGTTAACAAAATCGATAACTAATAGAACTGTTGCTCTTTTAGGACGACTTTCTACTCCGTCACTACGATAAGGGTCGGTGCAAAGACAAGCTTGGTCACTCTCGCGCATCAGTCATTTGGCACCGGACACAAGTGGTCGGCATATTTGCCGGCTTCGGTCTATTGATCCTATTGGCCTCTCCAATGTTTATATTGGCGGCGCCCTGTCTTCTGTGCTGTAAATGTAATTCTTGGTACAAAAGTGATGAACCGGTCGATGACTTCGGCAGTAATAGTGATATCGTCATCAAAAGTGACTCTATTTTATAGACTCTGTATTTCGCACATCATTTCCATCGCTTTTAAGACTTTTCATCGATTTTTAGAGCTTTTTATCTCATTTCTGTCATTCAATTCAAATCATACGAAAGAATGAGTTATCGATTTGTATGAAAAACACATCAGATTTGATGTTAACTTATATTACGAACTGTTGAGCACAAGGTTTGCCAAACTATAAGAATGTCTTTCAATTAATTCAATGTAAAAATCTTAGTCCTGTTATACGACTCAACCCTTTAATAATTTTAGAAATATTTTTGTGATTTTCTGACAAAATGTTTAAAATATTTTCGGAGACCATCTCTTAAATGAGAGATAATTTGTGGTCAAAACCTAAACGTTGTTATTATTCTGTACTTTAAATGTTTAGTCTTTTTGAGTACTTTTCAAACCAATTGACAAATAATTGACACAATATTTACAAAACCCGTTATTTTCTGACAAATACTTAATAATTGTTAATCAATTCGAGAAATAATTTCCAATATATTTAACATTAATTCATAACTGATTGTCATATTTGCCAAAGAATTGAACGCATAATAAACCAAATAAACAGTCATTTAATTAAAGAAATTTAATTTTTATTCACTTCTAACGAAAGGAGTCATAAATTGAATTATAATTACGAAGAATATCATTGAAATGATTGAATCGATGAACAAATCAATCAAATAAACACTAATTGAATGCAAACCTAATTATAAAATCTAATGAATTGTTAATAAATCAAATGATTTTCATCGAAGACATTGTCTTAAAGACTATTTCTTTGAGAAGAAGTCCTTAAGTTTGACCAAAAGCCCCACATATTGGGAGTGTTCGTAAACAGTGGTGTATTCGATCAAAGAACGGGCGAACTGCTCGTCAACACCTCTTTCATGGAGCAGATCCATCATCAGGTCATACATAGAGCCGTCCATCACTTCTCCAGAAACGGCGTAAGAGTTTTCTTTGAATTCTCCGTCAAAAATAGAAAACTCATTGATTTGGAACTCATCCTCTATGGACTGCTGGGCCTCAGTACTGCCTCCCTGTCCCTCTTCCACCTCTTCCGGTTCAATAAAAGCACAGTTTATTCCAAGAGTTATATTCTTCTTCTTTATCTCAACGGCAAAGTCTGGCCGACAAACCATTTCTGTGGCCGCGTTTTCTTCATTCACTTCATCACCAAAATTCTTCTGATCGACAGAATGGTTGATATTTGTGCGGACAGTCACCTGTTCGCTGCCAAATGTCTTGGAAAAGACTACATTAGACCCATCGCTAGAGACAGTCCACCCGGGAATCGCTGGAAGTGACTTAATCTGCGATTTCTTCTCCAACTCGATCTCTGAAGTAAGAAATTGTGTCATCTCTTCGTCCACTTGTGGCGAATTGGATGCAAATCTCTTTGACATCACTGATGTCTCGCTGGCCTTCAGGTGTCTTGAATTGTAACCATTGGTGACAACAGTAGACAGACCTCTCATATGATTCAGTGATTTACCGGTGGTTTGGACGGAGTTTGCAAATAATCGGTTATTTAATGACATTTTCATCAAATGAGTCACACTTTTAGCGATTCGCGACATTATTAGCAAAACTCTTCAGTAAAACAATTCAAATGACAATCGCTTTTGAATACAATTTAAATGAAATTAATTTTATTGAATGTATTTCTGACGCAATGAATGAATGCAATGAAAATGAAAGACATTGAAAGACACGCTTTTCTCACATTTGCAGCACAAACGCCTCCTTTTGGCACAGAATATCATTTTACCCATCAATTAATTTGAAGAATAATTTGAAGAAAGGTGAAACAGATACTAAAACATTGAATTAACCGTCTCAAATTTTATTATAATGATTGAAAACAATTTTATCAATTTATTAATTTTTTCCCTTTCATACAGAATGACAATTTAAAGTTTTGTACTATTTTATCAAGGTAACTCTTTTGTTTAGTAATTCTAAATGCCTTTACTTTGCATAATTCTAATAATTTAACATAAATAATTTGAGCACAAACATTACCAGAATAGGTATGTAAATATTTAAACTAATAGAACCAAGGGAATCAAATTTTTGTATAAACTAAACTAAACATTCTAGTATAATTTATACCCTTGGGCTCTAATTACACAAATTCATCAGAATTTCAATCTTGACTAATGAAAAAAATGCAAGTTTATGGGAATTGAGGGCAAAATATACAGCATATAAGTATATAAGACTTTTGGGAAAAGATTATGTCATCTCTCTATCGCTAATATATATTCTTTTCGAGCAAATGATAGTCTTATATCAGAAAGAATTCTATAATAACTTCTGAGATATTCTGAGCAAAAAATATTTACACAAAGAATTTGATATCAAATATTAAGGCATTGCCTCAATTCGAAGACTGCTTTCAATTATCTGAAGTGTATTGCAGTGGAAAAGACAAAACCATCGATCGGTTAGTCTCTGAACAATATCTCATTCTTTGAGCAAAACTTCTGTTTTCGACACATTTGTGTAAATCTATATTACTTTTACCACAAATAACTCTCAGCACAACTTAAAACACAATTCAATTTCGGTATTCAAATGGGAGTATTGACCAAAATTCAACATATCCTGGATATTAAATATCAAATTCAATTTATCACAAGATTTACAAAAATTGTTTATATCTGATCTCATCTGCAAAATGCAAATCAAAGGTAAGTTTTGAACCGATTTTGTCAATCATTTAGAAAAATCGAAAATATGATACAAATTTGAATTTCAGAATCAATTTCTTTATTCTTCATAATATTGATATTGAATTCTGATGTAAGCCATGGATACTGTCCTCAATATGAAGTACTATATCCCTGTTATTGTCATTCGAGAGCTCAAAACTTAGAAAAGTGTAATAATAACCGCTCAGAAGATTCCTATGAGTGTCAGATTCCTGTGGTTACCTGTGCTGGCGATCAACCGTTGAATTTGAGTCATATTTTCTCCAAAGTAATTGAAAATTCAGAAGAAAAGGACAGGTATTTCGAATGGTTTTATTTGTCGAACACAGCCATCACTTCATTAGATGCCAACACTTTTGGTGGACTGCACTTCAGAAACATATATATCCGTCAATGCGTTAATTTGAAGACAATAAGTCCGTTGGCTTTCAGTAATTCCTCGCAATTTGTTAAAAACATTTGGATTAACGCAACAAAACTTTCGGATAAAGTAAACGCAAAAAGAGATGTCTTTAAAGCTCTAAACAGTTTGTCAGAACTCAAGACATTGGAAGTAATCGGCAGTCGATTCACTTCAATACCTTCGATGGCATTCAATGAATATTCTTCGCTAAAGAGCTTAAGTTTTCACAACTATAATGAGAGACAGTATTTAAAGAAAGTTAATTCCAAAGCATTTCACAAATTATCGCTTTTAAAGCGAATAGATTTGAGAAATAATCGCATTTCAAAAATCAATTCATTTGCGTTTGCATTTGAAATGCCATCCAATCATACGCTAAGAATTCATTTGGAAAACAATGATCTGAATAGCGATAGCTTTAGTCTCAATGCTTTCAAAGGAGGGAATGGTCGTCGGGTTATCCTATACCTGGGCGCTTATAACCAGTGTCATTCTGAGCTCAAGCATTTGGAAAAGAATATTTTTGAACCGTTCCTTTTGGAAAATAAACGCAATGTGATTGAAATGTACGGCTGTCCCATCGACTGCGATACCAGAGCTCTTTGGATGGACAGAAAGAAAAACATTTTATCGAAACGTATTCGACATTTGAAATGCTTTCCAAATATAGTCCTAACAAAAGTCCCAACAAATCATATAAACTCATTGAATGAGACACTGAATGAACCAAAAGTCAAAAGAATGACAAAAAGAAGACCAAAGTTTGAGACTAAAAACCAGAATAAGTCTAAGAATAAGAAGGAAACGAAGAATAAGGAACAGAAAAGGACCCCAAAGATTAAACTGAGTAAACCTAAAGGTAAACCCAGAATGACCCTCAAAATACGTTTGGGTCAATAAACTGCCAATACTTCCATTCATTAATTAAATAAACTCTTGTTTCTCATAAATTGTTTGAATAAATAGAAACTAAATGTTAAACAAAAGTTAAAAATTAGAATAAAATGTGAATCAATTAAAAGTGAAATAAATTACTTAAAGTTTAATATAGAGCCCAAAAGATCTATGAATTTGGAGGCCTTTGACTTATATGAGTCGAATTGAATCCTATCTTTGAAATTATTTTGATTAAGTAATTCCGACAAAGAATTCCTCGTTATTTGGTTTTGAGTCGGAGTTATGAGCCCTGACTGCGCCAACATTCCAATCATTGGACCGATTGCTTTCAATATATTCTGGAAATTGTCCTGAGGTCGTCCAAAATTATTATTAGGCTGTCCACCCATTGATGGCAATTGACTGTTAGTGGGCTTATTATTACCAGAGTTACTACCAGGGTTATTACCAGCCGGTCCTTTATTACTATTGATATTATTAAAGTCTGTGCCCAAAGTTTTCAATAGTTCATTGAGTTGTCTTCGCTGTTCTTTAAGTTTGTCTAGAATTTCATTTTGATTGGATGTGGAAGGGCTACAAAAATAGAATTTCATAAATTAATTAACATTTTAATCATAGAAAGTCTACTGACCTCTGAGTCGTTGTCTTAATTGAATTCAAAGTACTTTTAGTACTGAATTCGAAAATATCAGTCGTTTTCAGATTATTATTGTTATTATTATTTCTATTTTGGGTTTCAATTAATTTGATGAGAGAATCGATTTGTGTTTGTTGTCGCCTCTGATTCATCAACAACTCATTCAGAAGCTCTTTATGTCTTTGACTCTCCTGTTGTTCCCGTCTTTGTTTTTCCTGTGTCTCAATTGTTCTCATAATAGACCTGAGCTGTTCCTGATTCACATTATTAGGATTCCTAATATTATTGTTAGTTTGCGGGACAGTAAAGAGTCTCATAAGAGCCCGCAATTGGTTCTGACCACTGGATGCCCCCACAATTCTAACCAGATTGAGAATCGCTTCATATCCATATGGGTTTATATTAGAATAGGCCAGGTACTTTCTTTGTTCGGCCAATCTGTTCAATAGGTTGATCTGTTGGAGTCGGTATAACAGAGTCTGGACTTTGACTAAATCCGTTTGCATTTTAGGGCTCAACTGATTTGTAGATACATTCCTAACGGACTGCAGAGCTCTCATGAGAGACATAATTCCGTTCAATCGATTTGAATTTAAAGGTTCGGTATTTTGTGGGGACTGTTCGGTAGTCACTCCTAACAAAAGACCCGCCAATCGATCAAAAACAGTGGAAATCATTGACTTCCGACCGTTTCTAACATTTTGAATACTTTTCTCATCAAATGGTTGGTCGGCATTCATCAGTTTGAGGACCACTTTCTGAAGAGTAACCAATTGTTCGCCAATTTGTATGAAATTCTTCTCATAATTCGTTAGATTCTTATTGACAGTGTATTCAAGATTTGAGATCAAAAACTTCTCCTGCAATGAGTCCACTCTTTTCCGAACGATAGTTTCAAAGCGATGGTCCAGTCTTTTCAATTCAGCCCTCACTGAATCCAACTGTTCCTGAGTATAGTTACGATAGATATCAGCCACAGTCGAAACGGGAACTTCAATCTTATCGTTCGGATTATTGCCAAAGACTTCGACAAAGAGATTGAAAAGAATTCGATTCATATTGTCGTCCAAATGCAAGACAACTATATTATTGTCTTTAATCTCAGAAGTAGTCAAATGGTTGTCCTCTTCTGCCACCATATTCTTCAGACAGAAAACTAACAAAATTAATACAACACTCAAATTATGTCTCATTTTCTGAGTTGAATGTGAATTCACTAAACTTTTGAAAATCACTGAATTTTACTCAACAAAATCCAAACCTAAATATCAGGAAAAAATGATGGCTTTTATAGGAAGTGCTTTTCATTAGCGATATGCTGGTCAGCACAGGTAGTGTATGCCATGCATTGCTATCAAATTAAATCAAATCCTTTAGTAATAAAACTAAATGAATAAAATTAGAAATAAAACAAATCGTTTATTCAATCATTTCGTTAATTAAATAAATTTTTATAATGTCTTTGAAATGTTTAATAATATAATAATAATAATTATTATAATCAAATCTACAAATTATAAGACGAGAGAAAATAATTAATTATTGATAATTAAG
>JAQIWF010001988.1:0-10208 GCA_034694965.1 Ceratozetes gracilis
CAAACCCTTTTCCCTTAATGAAAGTTTTCCTTATTGAACGAGCTCTTATTGAGAGGTCTAACTGTATTTATTCAGAATATGTTTATTGACTTTTAAAACATCTTGCTAAAATTGCAGAGAATCAGCACAAAAACCATCATTTCATTAATTGTGATACTTTGTGGGCTTTTCTATTACATCAAAACAAGAGACGAAAGTATTACTCAAATGAATGAAAAGTTAAACAAAGAATCAAAACTAAAGGACCAGAAAATCGATGATTTGAACAAACAGTTTGAACTGAAGGACAGACATCTGAAAGCCGTATTGTCTGAATCAGAAGCCAAGGAACAGAAGATCAAAGAATTGAATGAAAAGATTGCTCTCAAAGACAAACGAGTGGAAGAAGTGATCACTGAATCACAAGATCAGAATAAAAGGAACACTGAATCGGATAATAAGTTCATTAAAATTCAAACACAATTCAAAGACTTGGAGTCTAATTGTCTGATGAAAGACAAACAAATCGATAGTCTATTGAAAGAAATACAACTCAAAGACGAAAAACAAATCGATAAAAAAGTATTATTTTTAATACAATTCTGTTTTAAGGAGTTTTTCATTGAATTTCATTGTGTTTCAGTACAACCATTTGGAACAGATAGCAAAGGCACAGAACTGCACACCACAGGTCCTCTTCGCCCCCAATGAGACCACAGCTAAAGATATTATCAAGATGATCACAGAGGCTATTCATTCCGAGTACATCTATGTCTGCTTAGATGAGCCTAAGCCTGAGTTTGATGTTTACAAGAATTGTTTCCGAGACCTGACTATTGTCTTACATAACCTTTTGTACAAAAAGTTGGGGAACACCTCTTATTGGGTGGTCAGCGGCGGTACTGTCGACCACTGCTTCACAATTAATATAATCAATGAGAAACAAAGCGAAACATATATTATTCAATTCGGAGACATTTATTTCGAGATTTTCAAATACAATGACGTCTTCTTCAAAACTCAAACCAAAGACGACATTCCACCCAATGATACCAAAGAAAAAGACAATCCAAAGAAGGAGATCAAAGAGGAAAAGTCTGATAAGAAACTAGAAAGTAAACCAGCAACTAAAAATTGATTATTTAATGAATAAAAATCAAATTTCAATTTGAATAAAATGAAATGTTCTATTATTTTGCCTTGTTACTCTGAAACAGAGGTGACCAAGCTTAGGAGGGGTGATTTTGTGAATGTTAGCTAGATCTCAATTGATGCAATATCTGTCCCTGAACGTAAAGGTAACGTTTTTAAGCAAAATAGGGTGGAGTACTCAAAATTTTCGTAGGCAGAGATTTTTTGCTCATCTTTGCACTAGTTTTGTGCACTTATTGTGTCTCTCTTTGATCAAGGTTATTAAGTTCTTTATAGATTGCTAAAATCAACAGTTTCCATGTCAACCCGATAATTCAACAAGTTTCAATTTGAGCGCTAAAGTTCATTGTTAAACGGAAAAATCTAATTAATTATTCTGACCAATGAGAGGCCTCCTGTCACCCAATATCACAAATGACATCATCGATTGCAATACACCTAATATCTAATCGTAACCACACTTAAATGCTGTACAATAGGGGCTAAAACCTTATAAAAATAACTTGGTTATAAAACACCAGGATAAGCTAGAAATTCATAATTTCATCTATTAAAAGTAAAATATCAACTAGATTAAATAAAACATATGTTGAATAAGTAGGTAAATGAACTCAAATAGCCATATAATCAAGTTGAAAATAAAGGGGAGGGGCTAAGAGTGAATGCGTTACGTAATGAGTGAATATGAATGCTATGAACGAAACACAAACGTTAAGTACGAATAGACGCCATATTTGTGTCAAAAAATAACAATTATTTCAATCTTTAGATGACTTGAAATTAAAAACGATTTAATCAAACGATTAGTTTTCGTCATTCAATAGATTAAAACCGATTTCGTTATTAAAACCGCGTTTTTGAACCGCAATTTGATGAGTGTTTAGACAGGAGTTTAGGTTTCGTTTCATAATTTAGTAATCAATTGATGAAAATGTCTGCGAAAATGTGTTTTGTTTGCAAAAGTGTTTGGATTTCATGCCTTTAAATGTATTTTATTGTATAAAATGTCACAAATTTCTGTTTTAAAACGAATTACGACTAAAGACCAACAAAATTGTGAAAAATTCAATCAAATTATTCTTAGAAAAGACTTAAATCAAGTAATTATCAAATGTTTAATATTTTTCTCTCTTTCCTTCATATTGTTCGGAGTCAGGGCTGTCCAGAGGGGCGGCCATTAGTGGCCCGATGGGGGACTCATGTGGTCACTAATGACCTGATCTGTGGTTAAATTAAACCTTTTGATAGATTTACTCAATAATTATATGTTTTTTATGGGTATGTTTGGGATAAGCAGTAGATATGCCATCAAAGGGTTGACTTAACTCATTGTGTAATGCGATCCCTTGAAGGCTGACTCCCCCTCAGTGCCCAACTGTGAAGCCCTCTGCCATACCTCTCCCATTGAAGACGTTCATCAATCTAATGGACATTCATTTTGTTTTCTCATAATTTATATACTTTTCCCCATTATTTTGAGGTAAACCTTAAGTCAGACCTCTTTTTAGTGAACTTATGACAAACAATAGAGTCGTTTCCCAGTCGTTGACAATCAAAGAACTCATTTGATGTGATATTAAGACAATTGTCTCAATATTTTGTTTATTATTGTTTTGATTAATAATTAATAATCGGTTTTATGAAAGATATTCATCGGAAGAGATATTGACTGCAATTATCGGATCTCTAGTATCGAAATCAGTCGAAAACACGCATTACTTGAGTATTCATTGAGTGACCACTTCTGGACCGTATCTGATCTTAATGTGAGTCCTGACCATAACTGTCACCCAAATTGAAGGACAATTGTCTTCATTCAGAGCACAAATGGTTTGTTCATTAATGGCATCCAATTAGAGGCCAACAAACCGTACCGTTTGGTAGACGGCGACAGAGTATCGTTCGGACCTCCAAATCAGAGCCAATTCTGTTACCAATTTAGAGACAATTTACAAGAAAACGGTTCCAATAATTGTGTGTCGTATGAGTTGTCTTCAATCAATTTGACGACACTTCCAGTCATTCCTATAGTGACCCGCATTCAGACGAGTACTTCGGGGAACAGTCCTCTGCTGTCCTCAAGTCTTCACTTCGATATCGAGCAGAACCAGAGCCGAACCATTTCGGTAATTATAGTGACGAATACTGTTGTCTTTTAGCACTTTTTTATCAAAACAATTCAATTATGGAACAGTTGACTACAACTATGCCTACGAGGAGTGGCCTCAGTTACAGCAGCTCCGGATCGCGTACTACTCTTGTGACCACCGGCTCGACCCGCAGTCCAATGAAAGTGTCGCGTAAGACAAGTATCGACACCCGAGAGAGTGAGCCGTTGACCAGTTTTGTCGAACACGACTACAGCCGAAGCTCTTCGAACAGAACTAACGATAAGAAGAAGCGTTTGTCGTCTTTGAAGCTCAAAGACAATTGCGATACGACTTCATCGAAGTCCAAAGCGACTAAAATCACTGAAATCGAAAGGAAACAAATCGCCAAAGAGAAGGAAAAACTCGAAAAGTCGAAGAAAAGTCTCGAACAGCAGAAAACTATGGATAGACTTAAGTTTAAACGCAAAGAAGAGGCCCTTAAGAAGAAACAGAAAGAGTTGGAACGTAAGGAAAGGGAGGCTAAGAAGAGAGAGGAGGAGATCGAAAAGATCCGAAAAGATTTGCTTAAAGAGAAGAAACGTTTGGCAGAAAAGAGTAAAGAGTCGGATGAGTCGCGTCAGTCGTCTAAACGTAAGCTTAGGTCGTCTTCAGTTCGGGAATCGGTTGACTCGAAACGCCAGTGCAGTGACGATAACAATCAGAGTATGATAGAAGAGATGTTTGATTCTGAGCTGACCTGTTCCGTGTGCTCAGAATATTTCATTCAAGCGGTGAATCTGAACTGTTCTCACACTTTCTGTCAGTCATGTATTGAGGAGTGGAAGCACTCGAAGCCGGGCACTCATGTCTGTCCCATCTGTCGCGAGAAGATCTCAAATCAGAACCGGGAACTCATTTTGGATAACCTAATCGATCAATTCGTGGGCAAAATGAAGCCCCACCTAAAGGAGCACCGCCTCAAACTGGCCGAAGAGCGTAAGAAGCGACTCGAGAAGAAGGTGTCGGCCAACGCAAGCAGCGCTCGTATGTCGGCGTCTTCTAGAGGTAATATTCCAGTCGTTTTCGCACGGCTTATGACTCGTATCACAGCCATGACTCCCGGCAGTGGATCTCCCTTTTCCGCCGCTATGTTTGAAGTGAACCCCTATGACAGTCCTTAATATGAGTCATATTTCAAGTCTTCGAACAAATGATTTTAAATCTCTTAAAGTACACCAAATATTAGATAATCTCTTTTGTATTCATTTTTTATCTCATTTTTGGAATAATTAGTATTACTTTTGAGTTAAGCATAATTTGATACTCAGTTTTGATCCGTTTTTACCCTTAATTTTGATTCCTATAAATGCTTTGCTTTTATAATGTGTGCAATCAATCACTTAATCTATAGATAATTGGTTTGAATTGTATTATAGAGTATTAAATACTCTGAAAATTGCTTTTAAGTCAAATGCGTTAACAAATAATAAATGTTTTCTATTAAACGTTTGAATCTTTTTATGATTAGTTAAGTATTGGTTGTATTGATATGAATATTGGATCTGTTTTTTGCTATTAAAGTGTTCATTGAAACTAAAATTAATTTCTTTCGGGCTTTGGTTTGAATGCTGTCCTGTAGTTGAATGCAATCCTCTGTCGGCACGCAGTCTGCCTCTCCTTTGCAGCCAATCCCTACCTTTGCTTAGATTTACTGAAATATCTTGGAATTGATTGATGTTTTTGTTGCCTTTCAGGTCGACTCTCGCGTCTGATTCCTTCGCTTCACTTCTTTTTGAGACAATCTAATGCTACGGACTCTGAGTCGGACACCGATGACGTGCAGGTCCTCGGACTTGATTTTGGTGACAATTTTTTGAGTTCTAGCTCTTCGATATCTTCAGTGTCCTCTTCGGACATTGATTCCGACGACTCCGATGATAGCAATAGTAGTGACGACTCTTCAGTCGCCAGCAGTCATAACAGCAGCCGTTCGGTACAGTCTGCCGGCCGTTCGCCCGCAGGACATACCTCTGTTGACTTGTCTAACGATAGTGAGAGTAGTGATAGTGATGTGGAGTCTCTGGTGTCGCTCCTCTCTAACCACTCGAATGCCATTGAAATAGATATGAGTACTTTCGACGACGATTCAGATGATTCCGACTTTTCACTCGACGACTGAGTCCTTTCCCCAAACATTTCGATTACATATTCTCTAAAAAGCAGTTAATTTCAAAATTATTTTCAATACTTTTCTGTTATTAACGTCTTTTCTGAACTCTATTCTCTTTTTTATGTCTTATTTTCACTTTTCTTCCCATTAAAAGAGAGGTAAGTCTTAATAGAGTCTTAATTTTGTATTTATTCCGTTTTTCTTCGTCTTTCAGAATAATTTGATTGAATTCTTTCACAATTTCTTTGTCTGTAATTTGTTTTAAATACTGAAGTTTATGTCAATCTATATAAACATTTGTATTACTTATTGATTAGAATTAATGTTAATTTTTAGCAAAACTTTGTCTTTAAACTGAGGAAGAAATAGATTTTCACTTATTTTCTGCTATCAATTGAGTGATATTTTCATTCAATTCTGGACACAATTTGAAAATATTCTTTAGTTTCAAAACACTTGTGTTCTGTCTTTAATTATTTTATTCTTTATTTCTTTTTGTTTACTTTGAATACTGAGTTATTCTGAGTTAAACCCTATCCCTAAGGAAGAGTCGGTTTGAAAATCCGTTTTTAGTTTTTCTATCAAATCATTTGTTGAATAATCGATTGATTTGTGAGAAAAAACAGTCGTTTCTTTGTACTAAAGGTTTGATTTTATTTACTTGTGTGGGGGCCGGACCTCTGGAATGGAGGTCCGGTCCACTTACCCATTGATCGCTCGCCTATCGATACATATGATTGAGATTTGAAGTTATTTTTGCCTAATATTTGAATCAATCGATTGCCACAAATGTTGTCATCGATTGCTTTTGGATCCGAATAAGTTTTTGTCGTAAGACTAAGGATTTGGTCTTTCCTTTAGTCGTAATTCGTTTTAATCGTGAGATTTTGAGATTTAATTTCGAGGATAAATCAAACACTTTGCAAATGAAACACATTTTCCGCGAATCAATTCGTTTAATGATATGCTTTTGCCGACAATTTCGGCCTTAATTTCGATTCGAGTTTCGACTCTCTAATGAAACGATTTTCAAACCCGAATCATATGATAACCAATGAAAATGCTTTTGATTTTCTTTTGGGAAATTTTCAGTTTTATTTTCTAATGAGAGCCCAGTTTTGTAGGACTCGACACATAATTATTAAACAAAACATAGATTTTTTTTGCCTATTATTCCGTATATTTTAAACTCTAATAAAGATTTTATTATTCAATAGAATTCAAAATTTTTCTCTTATTTATTTCAAAAATTTGAGGATTTCCTCCTTTTTGAACATTTTAATCATTGATGCGCAAGGATTACAAAATGTTTCATATAAGAACCAAGCTATATATGGGCATAATTGAGGTAATTGTTTCAAGGGCTAAATTATATTGTCCTATGTTTTTGTGAGTGCCTCGTTAAGTCAAGAATTGATAGTCATGGTAAGTTTAGCAGCGATGCAGATCAACAAAGCAGCGATCCTGATAGACAAACGTTAAACATGTAAGTTACAATCTTTCCTTTATTTATCTAGGTATGAATTTCCGTTGATTATCCCTGGCCTAATTTAATGAGGGTTATCCGGGTTTATTCAACTCATTTTAACTGTATTTAAGGAAACTGCCAAGGAAAATAGGAAAACATTTGGGTATTTCCTAATATTTGTCCATAGTAAATTGGGACATTTACAAGGTTAACTAAATTTGATCGTGTTAAAACGGGTATGTCTAAAACAGGGTGATTTATTGGTGCCCAACCCTGTTATTCATCTATCTTTGCGTATCACTGATTAGAACCCAATTTAATGGTAAGAATAAGTCATTAGTTTTTGGATGAATTGAGTTTTATTTTCAGATTTTTCTTTTTAATCGACACTAAAATACTAATTGTATGAAGAGATCGACAGATATCTAAGAAAAGTTCAAAAACAATATTTAATGACTAGTTTTGAGTCAATTTTATATTAATTTTTGAGTTAATTTCCAACAAAATAAAAGGAAACAACAGTTTTGTCACAGTTTTGGTTCCAAATTACGACACAATGTCTTCACTATTGATCTCAAGAATAGTTTTGAGATTTAGTTGTCTTTAAAAATATAAAACAAACAAACATTTGGTCCAAAAAATGAGACCTAAAGTAACGAACAATTATTTTGTCGCAAATCCTCAGAAAAACTCATCAAATGTGGAGAAAAAGCGATAATTCATTTCAAAACAATTGATTCGAAAATAAATTTCTTAAATAAAAACTAAATATTTTTCTTGTCTTCAGTGCGGACCTCATCAGCACTCGGCTCAGAGTCGGCCTCCGAGTGAGGAGTTGTGCTCAACGCTTGTTGTGCGCCGGAGGGCTGTGTGCCGCCCATGAGGTCGTCCCCACTGACGCCAAACTCGTTAACACGGCTGAGGTCTACTCTATAGATCCATCGCTGGTATACATAGATTAGGAATATAATGTCGTCCCTAAAGCAGCCCAACCGATACATTGTCGGCATTTTGATCACAAACGCAAATATGTCGTCAATGAATGTATTCAGGAATTTATAGGACAGCATACGCCACGGCAGGTGCGCCACACTCTTCATCTTATAATTGATGAACAGCTGAGGCGTCATCATTATGAACCCTATCCACAAACAGTAAGTAATTGATTCAATCATTGGTTATACGCACCGAATGTGAGTAAAAAGCCGTAAACCATATTCAAAGTGAATGAATACCAGCCCTTATGTTCGTTGTAAAAGAGGGAATATATGGAGTACCCGACCAATAGAGGGAACAGAGCCCACGACAGGTATTTGAATGCTAACTATTGGACAGATATTCAAATGTTAGTAATTCTTATATCAAATCTCTAAGGGATGGGGGAACGACTACTCACGATATCGTACTGACGAGTAGAGGACTCGACATACGAGCCCTTATCGCTGAAGATAATTCTGGGCAAAAGACCCCCAATTCTATTGTTCCAATCGATCTGAATGTCGACCACTTTCTTAATTTTCCACAATTCGATGAGAAGACCGATACCGACACTAATCCTTATAACCATATTTGTGTCGTTATCCAAGACATACAGCAATACTATCACCGATTGGAACACATTGAAGAACACCGACCGAACCGATAGTCCCTCCAATGAGCGTCTATTCTTCCAAAACTGGATGTCTGTCCAATGAAAGGATTAATTGATTTGAGACTTAACTCGAATGGATTACCGTTTTTAAAGGCGAGGAACTCGAAAATGCTGTGAGTTATCGATACTAAGACTGTCAGTCCCAACAATATGGGAGAGGTCTCTAAGAATGTCTCTTTGAGTAGATCCTGTTCGTCGTCGTCCTGTTCCATGAGGTCGGAGCCCATAAATGAGGTCCAACGGGAGCGCATGGCCTGTGCTGTGTATAACTGCCAGCGAAACATCGAAAGTGGTTGATATGTGAGATGCAAATCGATATTTCTGTTACAATAAGACCACAATTTTGTTAGAGTTAGGGTTAGGGCTGGAGAGGCGATCCCTTACTCGACGGTCTCATTAATAGGCATATAATCTCTCATTAGATTCCAATAGTCGTTAACATAGACTATGGGATAGTATTTTCCAGTCGTGGGCTCGAACTCAACGAACTCGTCGAGAGGTACCGGCACTTGACCTCTGACCCAAGGGGTGTGGTCGTCTATCATGTTAATTGTGATATTCGGGTGCCAATGGGATAGGACTTCCTGCTTTATATTAGCCTCTGCTTTGATCCGTTCCTCCTCTGTAGCGGCGGTTTCTCCGGTCAACAGGTTATGAGTCTTCTTGTAATACCTCTTCTTATATCTGTTGAGTTGTTTTCTCTTATGGATCTTAAACACAGAATTGATTTCTGAGGGGAAGGGTGTCTGACCGCTCTTCACAACATATATGTGAAGCCAAAGGCTACCATTGTTTTGGACGTTCTGTCCAATGAATAAGAGATAAGTTGAGGCTATCCTTAATGATAGGGACTTACCTTCGATAGAGTGACGGTCGCATCCTTTGTGTAGATGCCATCATCAGTGGGACCACTACTCCAATCGCCATACATTAAGCTCTTCTCAACCCAAACCAGTTGTTTCCTATCATCAAAGTCTGGGATTAGTTCGTCGTCACAGATATAGACATAAAGATCCTAATATTTAAGACAATTGTTAGTCATTTCAATCAATGGATTCACTTTCCATACCATAAGAGTTCCATTACTGAAGATATTTGATGACTGAATGGCTGGAGGACTGTTTGGTCCCTTCGGCCCCGTGGCGGGGGTGGAGGACTTCCGAAAGAATGATGTAATGAAGTATATGATCAGTGCTCTGAACATCAGTCCCTGACATACAGACCAAAAGCGAGAGCCTAAGAGGGGATCACAAAAGGGGCGTAAATGTGAGGTAAGTGTGGACTCTGTGGGCAAACCTTGAGGTTGAGGCGGTGGTTGTGGCTCTTCTCCCACTTCGGCCACCTCTTGATTCGTGTCTCCATTCTATTGATAAACATATCCATTGACTCATTGTTGAGGACAGGACTCAATCCATACCTGAACCGCATTGTTGTCGGCATTTCTTCTCACGACTTGATTCGGCATTTGTTACAAAACGACAATTTTTATCAAAATTTGAGCCGAAATTAAAATTCGGGTAAAAATAAAAAAACGTGTCTTTCGTTCAAAAGATATGAATAAATAAAAAGTTAATAAATTATAAAATAATTGAAAAATTTATTTATATTTTACTATTTATTTAACTATAGATTAGATATAAACAGAGTTTAAATCAATTTCTCCACAATTGGATTGAAGTGTGTTTGCGATGAGTAATC
>JAQIWF010001989.1:0-10207 GCA_034694965.1 Ceratozetes gracilis
CAGTCTATCTCATATTAGCGGGTCTCAACTTGAGTGGAATAAGCTCTTTATCTTAATCCTTTTATACTATTATCATAGAGATATTATAGATAAAGGACTTAATCCACTCAAGTTGAGACCCGCTAATATGAGATAGACTGTACATTAAATAGTAAGGACAGGTTACCTTGCTTAAAATACCAAATTTAAATTAGTAATATTATGCAAATAAGTGGATAAAATTAGAATTTTAGTTTAAGACGCCTACTAATTAGTGATAGATATAGACTAAATCAGCACAAATTTAAGAAAACATAAACAAAATTAAGACTTAAATCAGAGTAAACTAACACTTATTTTAATAAAAAGACATTAATGATAAAATTTATGGAAAATCAATGATAATATGTATCAAAACTTTTAAGAAAGTCTTAATCGAGACTTTGATCTATAGTTTGGACGAAAATCATAATTATTGATCGCTTAATGATTTAAAGCAAAACCATTTAATGAGAGATTAACGACATTAACGACCAGTTAATAGACTAATGAACTAATAATTAGTTATTGAGGGACGGAATCGACGATTTTTATGATTTATTTATTTTAGACATTCCTCCGGAGGACTAATCCATTGAATTTAGTTTCCAATTAATAATTGAATCGATTGACAGTTAATTAAATTGATTGGACGGCATATCTGATGAGTTATAAATCAAAATAAATAAATTGAACGCAAGATTCAGTTCAATCAAATGAAACATTACTTTCAATTCAATTAGATTCGCAATACTTCCCAACGCCTACAAAATTTTATTTTCATCAATCAGAAGTGTAATCAATCAGTTATCTCCCAAATTAGCAAGCTCGATTAATCTCTACCACACAAATATTACTCATGAATTTCTAGTAAATCAGTCATTAAATTACGATAACGTTCTAAAAAGAATTGGTATCTAAAATTCCGGTTCAAAATTTGTAGCTTGTAGACTTTTTGAACTTGAATATTATCTGAAAAGTCCTTATAAAGTTCCTGGTCAATTCAGGATACAAGAGTGTCAACACCCCCGAGGAAAATGTCTCAAAATTGAATGATTGCGGAAAAAAGCAATTCATCAAAATTTTTGATTATTTCGATCGGATTTAACATTTAATGAGTTATTTCATCAAAAACTGAAAAAATTGGGAAATAAATGTGAAAAAGGGTTAGAATTCCGTTAGAAAGACATTAATTTTTGCAAATCTAAACAAGAAGTGAGAAAACATTTCCTGAAATTGTGTTCACACAGAATAATAGCTTTGAGTAAAACAGAGTTTGAATTAAGTTACGCCTAATTCTCAATTCAGGCAATAAAATAATTGATAAATCATTTAATGTTTGAACACAACATTAAGGAGAGGAAAATCTACCGAAAAATTAATGTTTGATTCTTGCAAAAGAGAATAAAATGAATGTCAATGATATACCATTTGTTTTACAGACACATCTTTTTGAAGGTTGAGTTCACTGTAATGAGCTTTTTATTTATACTTTTGGTTAGTTTTCTTCTATCAAATCTAATCTTCGAGTCTTTTATTTGTTATCATTTAAGGCCAATGACATACGTCTGCAACAACTCTGATATTTTCATTTAATTAAATTCATTAAATTAACGTATAATTTGTTGTAAACTCTAACGATAGCCTCAAATGAATAAAAGCTCATTTTATGCGCATTTATTACATAAACTATTATATAATAAGTTTGAATATTTTGGGGATTCAATACTCGATTGGCCTCTTTTTTGCCCAATGTTTGCAAAAATGTTTCTTCAAATTTATTTCTTTATCACTCATTCACAGCAATAGTAATCCAAATGAGAAAAGGAGTAGTTTTGCTGTTTTGCTCTCAATTTGTGATTCAATTTTGAAGTCAAGTCTTTCAACAAGTCATACAATTATTAATCTTTTGCTTCGCAAATGTTATACTTAGCTTATAATCGAGGGTTTGGTCTTAGAAATCATGTCAACCAAAAAGTGTGAAAAATATAATTATGTATTCCCTGACAAAAACAAAACTATTTCTCACTTTAATTGCCTTAAGAGAGGATGAGATTCAGTAATGATATCCAAATATGAACTCAAGTTCAACGAGAAGTGTATTGGAGGCCACCATATATTGTCCAAAAGATGTGACCAAAGGAGTCCTCAGTTGGAAGGAGTGCCTGCAAATGAGCAATTGATAAAACAATCCTTGCTCATCGCTCAATGCTTATTAATTATGTATAAGAATATAATGCATAACAAATGAATTTGCCATAAATTGCAGCACATCTAAGGGCACAGACCTGAGACAAAAGAAGTCATGAAAGCCTCTCATCAGAAACTAATTTATTATTTCCGACAAATTGGATATAATTGAAAAAATTAATTACAATTAAAATCTTAATTTTAATAAATTTCAATAAATAAATGAATAAATTAGTGAAACATAAAATGAATTTTCGTTTATTTTGGATTAAATCCAATTAACAATATTTTGATAGCAGTTTCGTAAAACATATTCAAATTGGATTTAAGCTCTTTTACACACTTTTCGCCAAATTTATTCATTTTTGTTGAAAAAGCAATTCATGTAAAACTGAAATGAGATTCAAATTAAGAAAACATTTCTCATGTAATGAAGAGTTTTGTCTTTTTCTTGTTTTATTGCAAATTTCAATTCAATGGAGAACTTCCTATTGCTTTGAAAAATGACAAAAATCTGGGACTTATCTCAAAATAAATGGTATTTAGAAATACGGGAACTCTTCCTGTTTTATATCTCATTCGGTGCGAAAAGTCAAACAACAAAACATTACTTAATGTTATATAATAGTAGAAAAGAGTTATTCTTATCCCTCCATATTTATTATCGCAGAATTAGACAGATTGTTACCGATAAATCTAGCATGATAAACTTTAATGTCACTTGCAGTCAATATCCAGTGCAAATGGAGGTGTGCCACACATGTCTCACCAACCAATTTATCTCTTGTTTATTCTAATAAGATCAAAAAGAATGGTTGTGTCATATATTTGATTCTTGTTTAAATCAATGTTACTTTGAAGTACTTTTCAAAACTTAGCTTAAAATAGAGATCTGATAGAAAAAAGTCATTGTTTTTGTAATTTTTAGTTTTATTTAAAAAATAAAATAAATAAGAATTGAAATGTATTTGTAGTTATAGTAAATCCCTGTTTAGAACCACATTTACAAAGATTTGTGAGGAATTGAGTGGATGACAGCCCTTTTGTTGTCTGTCCCTTTAGATAAGGGTTTAAGCGTTGATTTTATGATTTCATTGAGTATTTTGGTCGGCATTTGATGTGACCCTTTCGAGAATATCTGACTCTAAGAGTTTCAGTAATTCTTCTTCAGTGAGGGCCTGCATCTGAGGAAAGAGCCGGCGCTCAACCATTTGATAAATTGTTGAGTTGTTTGAAATATTTGAGTCATGCGTTTGGCTCTCAAAGTCTGGACAATAATTGTGAGAATCGGTTGAGTGAAGCAATTGTTGCAAAATTGCATCCCTTTTGGCAGACAAACAGTTCATCACATCTTTAGATGACATCTCTTTTGTCCGTCCCTTCAATTTATCCAATTTCTTCTCTTCAGTCAAAACATAAAATTTAAGATAAATTTATGGATAAATTGAAAAATTCTTATTTGAAAAGCGATTATAATTTGACATAAAAATGACTGAAAGACTCAAAAGTCTTAAGAAATTGACTGAAAAATGCATCAAATTTTGACTTTTCGCAGAAGAGAACGGGTTCTAAGCCTTTACATCTCAAATTCAATTGTCACCTTGCTAGCATTGAGGTCAGAAAATTACACGATAAAGTGTACATGCACAAATTAGTGACAAATGCATTAACAACTAATTGGAGCAAAAATTAATTAATTGGATTAAATGAATAAGATTTATGTGAATATTATAATCGTGGTCTAATCAGACACATTATACACTAAAATTGTCTTTCAATTAGATTTTTGAAAAAATAATTAATTAAATGATAATTAAATTCAAGATTTAAAGTGTATTTCAATTAAAGTTTGAATTATTTCTGTTAAAAATGGTTTTTTTGTCCACAATTTTAATGATCAGAAACTCACCCAAAGATCTGATGTATTGCTGAGAGTCTGGTAATGAATGTAATGAATGACTAATTAGTTCTTCGGTTGACTTTTGCATTGGATCTGCTAATTGAGGCTCAAAATTATCGCTGAATTTCATATCATTTTCATCGATAACTGGTTTTAGATCGCAATCACTCACTAAAAGCCACGGATCTGTTGATCGACCGATTTCTGAGTCATTCATTTTGTAATGATTTGTTGCTCTCAAAAATGGATTGATTCTTATCAGAAGCCCTTAATTATCCTGATACTAATTAATCCTTGACAACAATTTTCCTATGTTTTCATATGTCAAAGGATTTCATTTGTTGTCAATTACGTCAATAAACTTTTGACTCCCTTTTTGGCAACTATTTTGGGGAACAAATGATCTTGGTCTACACTTATGTTCTTAACTATACTCTTGTATAACTAAATTATGTGACAATCATTTCATTTAACGAATACTTATTATTTTGATTGCAATATAACACACTTTTATGAAATGTTAAAAAATATATTCAGATTAAAGTGAATACAATTTAATCAAATAATTACTGATTTTATTGAATTTAAAAACATAAATAAAATTAATTAACAAATGATTTAACAAATAATTATAAACTAAATGAGAAGTTATGTCATGTTTTTACACTTAAATAAAGTGTTTGAACTCATTCTCTAATCCTAATCAACAAATACTGCTATTAATTGCCGATTAAATTGAGTTCACTTTTGCTATAAAAACAATTTTATCGAATCTATTATCAAAACTACACTCACTTTAGGGTTAGAAAAATATTTGTTTGAATATGAGATTCAAAAACTAAGTTATCTGTTATTCAAATGGCTTTCAATAAAAATACATTTGACTATAAATTAACAAATAATCAAAGGACTGATAAAAGCAAAAAAAACCTGAACTTAACCCCTACTCATAAAACAAGTGGAGATCTGTAGAAGAAAAATAAAATCAATAGATCTAGTATCTTAGAAAATCACTGGATAGTTGCTTGGTCAAATGCCAAACAGTCGGCTCACAAAAGAGTATAAATTAATTTCGGTATAAATAGACAAATATTTTTGGATAAATTGACTAACAATTAGTATAAAGAATTCACTCACGAGTGGCAAACAGATTAGTATATGGATTAAAATATCAAATATTATAATAATCTTGTAATAAATGGATTGTCGAACGCCTTAAGTGCACGAAAATGTTCTTCGATTCAATCGAGAACTGATTTGTGACATCTCGTCAACTGAACCGTCGGTGTAATGTCTTAACCCTTGTCTCTCCTCTTCGGCAGACTTTTGGGTCCAGTCCTTAATCTCTTCAGAATACATATTACAACTCAATGAGAACTTAGTTCGGGGTCTCATCCCTTTATATACTAAACCCGTGTAATCATTACTCGAAGACTGTGAGTGGAAGAAGTAATTACTATAACGTAAGAGTTGGGATATATTCTCAACACTGAATGTGTTTTCAGTACAAAACTTGAGTTCTTCGTGAGTCAGTGGCATCTCTACTGTGATTTGTGTGTCTTCTGCTGTTCAATGAAAGATACATTTATTGATAAACACTTTACCAAAGCATTTGTAACACTTACTGTCAATATCTCCCATCTTATGTCTGTATTGAATTCTAAAGAGGAATGTTTCCAAAACAAACGCCACAACTATTGTGATGACCACTAAAGTCATTATATAGAATGTCATGAAATAAAGTCGACTCCAATCAGAGGTTACGTAAACGTATGCCTCCATCAGAACAAACCAATTGTTAACAACCATTAACTCGAATAAAGTGACTGAAAATTAATATAAAAAAAATGAGATTTTTCTCAATTATAAAATAAATGGAAAGACTGACCATAACTGGCAATAATGTCAGAAAAGTTGTTCAGATAATATAAACCATTGATAGAAGAGCTCGGATTATACGCGAAAAACATTGCAACGGATGTGTTTTGGCAGCAATTCTTCAGATCATAGGCTGAAAACAATTCCATTCCAAGAATTGCGAAAATGTAATAAACAATGAGAACTACAATTGAAAGACTGACGAATCGTTTGACAATAATGAAGATAAAGGCCCCCATTATGTCTTTGAAGCGTCTCTTCCTCTCCAGAAGTTTGAGAAGACGTAAAGATCTCAACACGAATATGAAAGTGAAGGGCAAACTCATTGCACTCCCAAAGAGCAGACCAATTATTGCCAGACAAGTGATAGTGAAGTCAAAACGATTCCAAAAGCTCTTGAAGTATTGTACCAAGCCCATTCCTATCAGCTTAAGAGACGTTTCCAATCCATACAAAGACACAAATATGAGAGAGAGTGGAGTCGATTGGATTTGTTCTATCTTTCGATGTACTTCTTGTGAAGTGTTACCAATAATGGCTTCAATCAACTGATATACAGCTGAAGCACTGATCATAATATAGACGAAGATATTAAACAATTTGTGTTCAACTAATCGGCAAATAAATCGCAGAATTGTTTTACACCACTTGTTATCGATTCCAACAAACCATTCGGTGCCCATATTTTTCAATTCCCACTTTAGTTCAGTCACTTCGTAGATGTCATAAAATTCATCGATTGTTATAAAACCCGACCGATTGGTGTCCAGTGCTTTAAATATAAGGTAAGCCTCAAGTCGAGTGGCCGACGGCTTATAGTATTTGATGAGACCTTCGAAGTGTTTGAATGAGATTTTTTTGGGCCACTTTTGAGTCACTAATAGACCAAAAGCCAAACGACAGGCTTTTCTTCTGTGAAGTAAAAGTTTTCGAAACTTTTCCTTTTCTATTCGGGTAAAGGCTTCGTAAACAACAGCTAACATCTAAAGCACAGAATAATTTAGATTTAAAATTATAGTAAATTGCGTTTCACTCACGATATTCATTAGAAAATATAAATGTATTATCAGAAAAGCAATGAAAAAGAGACTCGAAATCCTATTTTTCTCATATGAAGGCATCATTACATCCGGAAAGCTATAAACAAGTGATAAATCAAATGAAAATCACATCAAACGGATTGAGACAAATGTCTTACTTCGCAGTCGTGAGTAATACGAATAAACTGACAAAACTCTGACCGATTGATGAGAAGTACTTAAGAGATATAAAATGAGTAAATTTTAATTCAATTGTATTAATGACTCACAGGATCTGAAACATTGTGCGAAAACAAATAGAAGCCAAGAATAGCGAAGACCAGCATAAAGAAGAACAATAGGAACAACATATCCAAAAATGGCGGCAAAGATTGAAGTATTTGTCGGACAACTCTTCTGATTCCACCGCAATAATGATTGTCTATAAGAAAGACTGGTCTCAAGGCACGGGTGACCCGAAAGTGTGAGTCACGGCGTATGAGAACCACTATTGCCTCACAAATCATAATTAAAAGGACAGTAGATTTGATGACTGTTCGGGTGTGACGTAAGAAGTATTGGGTTTTCATCCAACGATATTTCATGAAGAGCTCAATCCCTACTATCGAAAGGGCCAATAACTCGAGTGACGCGTGTATCTGATGGGAATGGCATTCATTAGTCAAAGACATAAGAGTTACAAATATTCTGTATTTACTCCTTCTCTGACTTTGAGTCCATCGACGGCCGGCCTCTCAAAGAAAGCGAGGGATAAGAGAAGTAAAGTCGCGCACAAATCCAATGAATAAAACCAATGGTTATGGACAACAAGATATGCCGGAAGGGAGGACCGACTTTTCGGGTGGAAATCAAACTTATCGTTATTGAATCCCTCCTCCAAATAAATGGCAGATTCGTTGTAATTCATTTTCCAGACCTCATCCGTTTGGTTGCCATACAATGAACTCGAGTCGACACTCGATGACAGTTCCGTATAATTAACTGAAGAGCCATTCGATTGAATTAAGTCTTCGCTTAGAAATGCAGAACTTATTTGATTCGGGACTTCGTTGTCATTCAACACATTAGACACCGAAGACAACACATTTGATGACAATCTATTGATCGGAACTGATTTCAAATAGATATTAAAATATCTTAAAATATGAATAACTTTTAAAAGGTTGAGCTCAAGAGTGACTCCTGAGTGGACATACCATTGGTTGTGTTGGTGGCAGTGAAGGGGTCGGTGTTCTCATCGATAACAAGTTGTAAACTATTGAACTGTTCATCGATTTGTGAGTCAATTATGTTATTTGCCATCAATTCGTTGGATGAAAATGGGATCAAATGATAAAATCAAGAAATTTAAAACATTTTGTAAACACATCTGAAGTCATGTGTTATTAAATGACTGACCAATCAGTGAAAGGTATCCCTCAATGACAAGAATTGGCGCTCAAATTCAAATCAATTAAGTGTTTAATCACTTTTTCAGCACTTTTTAAAGATTGATGTAACTGATACTGTTTTAGCATGCTTCAATTACTCAATATGAAATTGTCCATTGATGTGAAGATGTGATTGTGGGGATTACTTGAGCGGATCAGATGTTGTGAATCGAATCCATGTGATCAATACTATTGACAATACGTTAAGCCTATAATAATCAATAATAATGAGTATTACATAATCGAGTTAATGCTCAGTCTCTCAGTCTCTCTAGAAGTCCAAACAACACATCCATCGATTGATTTATTTTCTTTTTCGTAACCATTGACACAAATAATTGTTTTCTCACTTTTTTCTATTTTTTTTATTTTATATTCAATTCATTGCTTTTTTATGTGACCCTCGAGAGGAGCTTAAAATGGCTTTTCAAAGACAATCCAGTAGTGAATTACATGTGAATAATAAGAATTCAAATCATATGATTCTCAACGAAGTAATTCTCACCCCGTCTAATTTTGTCAATAGTTTTGAAATTCAACCTGAACTCCATATTCAAAGTGACCAGGGTATTGAAACAGGTATGGTCATGTTATGGTTATGTTATGGCAATTATAATTACCTGACATTTCTTTAATATTTATTTCAGATAAGAATACGAATGACAGCAGTAATAGCGATAATAATGAGGAAAACAATCCAAACGCCAAAGTATTTGAACAGTTAAAAGGTTTGGCCGAAGCTTTTGCTAAGAGAGGAGAAGATGTAAAGCGACGAATCAGTCAACCACTGCAGACATCCAGTGCTGAAGAATCGATTAGTAGTTCAAACTTTAAAACCTCACTGTTTGAAGAGGAATGGATGCAAAACATGGATATTACTCGTGCGGCTCAACTCAAAAAGACTGCAATACGCGAATTCTGGCATAAATTAAAACGCCGGGAATTGGGTGTATTTGAGCCCCAGAGTAATATTTACATCAGTTGGCTCTTCGTTGTGAGTCTGGCCTTTGTATACAATTCCGTCATTATTTTTCTAAGAAGTGTCTTTCCATATGAAACGGATAATAATAGGTTAGACTTGATATATAAATGAGGGATAGCCATATTACAAATCCTATGGGCAATATTTTGTCAATTTTTCAAATTCTGGGTAGTGTTTTGATTGGACCCAATATTGGCCATCCCTGCTTAAAATATTGGATAATATTTGATATATTTTCCGAATAGATTCATATTTTTCACATTTGACTACACCTGTGATGCTATTTATTTAATGGATATAATTTGGTTCAAAATGAGACTCAAATTTGTTCTGAACGGTCAGTGGATCGAAGACCCGGAGCTGACCCGAAAAAATTATTGCAAAAAAACTCGATTTATATTCGATGTCCTTTCAGTTCTGCCCTTAGATTTGGTTTATTGTGTTTATGGGAGCGACAAACCATTGCTAAGACTCTATCGTTTGAATCGAGTCTTTAAAATACAGACATTTTGGGAATTCTTCACTCGAATGGATGCGATCACAAACTTTCCTTATTTAATACGAATTATTCATACTTTGATTTATAAGATATATTTAATTCATTTGAGTACTTGTGCTTATTATATTGTGTCCTGGATGGAAGGCTTTGGCTCAACCACCTGGACATATAATAATAAGGGTTAGTCTATATTCTCTTAAATTATTAGTATTTAAATTGTTCTCATTGTGAAGGAAACGCTTATTTGAGATGTTTTTACTTTGCATTCCG
>JAQIWF010001990.1:0-10206 GCA_034694965.1 Ceratozetes gracilis
GAAACACAAACCAATTCTATAGAGAATATCGTCAACCGATTCAATGACCAGTTCTTGTAATAAACACTTATTCGGATTTATTTCTGCCATTTTATGAAACTTTATTTTACAAATAACTTGAATATATATGTATTGTATATACATATAATTTTCTGCTAGATGTGACGTCAAACAAATGACCCACTTTAATAAGTGCTGTATACAGTATGGGCTAAATCAATAAAATAGGATATTATCAGTAATAATGTGAATATTCCTCTAATATAATACTGAAATATAATTATTTGGCACTAATTATAAAAGAATCAAAAAATAGTTTTGCAGTAAAAACACGATTTGACTGTAAATGAGATTTAAAACGAATGAGTGTTTTATCTGAGTTTGATTTTATAGAGTTTTAATTTGAATCCCAATAACTCTGTGAGAACTGCAGAAAATGCAGACAAAACAACAACTTTTGTGATATTATAGAGGTATGGGTTGGCACAGAAACCACTTATTTTGTAGGGACTCTCCAGTTCTTTGAGCAGATCAGCTGCCAATTTGAGAACGTGATTGGCTAAAGTGAGCTCTTCCTTCTTATGGGGCTTTTGTTCCATTTGTAAGTATAGATTGATTTGTTCGGTGATCAGAATAGAGAGGTTTTCCCGATATTTGCGGTTAATTCTTGAGCCCAATATCATTAACCTCATTATGAAGAGGCCTAACGCCAGGTTCCAAAAGACCATTTCCCAACAGTATAGCTTCGCCGCACATATCTCCGACTCCTTCAGTAATTGCAGACAAATGAATGTCAAAATGCAAACCGCGATAACAAAACTGCTCGAACAGATTGCGTCCACCGATCGGATGGGGCCGTGTCTAACATATGGGACAGCCTTTAGTATTGAGTTTTGAAAACTTTTGATTCAAAAAAGGAATACCTTCTCAAATATGAACGAACGGAAAGCCATACTTTGAGGTTTCGAACTTTATGTAGACGAAAGTGAGGCACTTCCGACTTCTTCGCCCTATCCCTTCGTGTCAATTGTGAGAAGTATTTCGAGTATAGAAAGCGCTTTAAATTCAAATTCCAACCAATCGTTAGTCAAATTGATTTGAAGGAAATGAGGACAGACTCACCTGTTTGAATGTGCGCTCAGCGACGCACAACAGGAAAAAGTATAGCATCGATAGGACAGCCCTTTCAACCATTGAAATCAGTACAACAAATCGCACTCTAAATCATCAAATAATTTAAAAACATTTCTTGAGTTTCAATCAAATCTGACCTCCAGTTGGAGCCGAAAATGCATTCACCGATGAAATCCAAGTCAAGGGCAGGAAAATTGAGTAAATCTATAATCTCTGAGGTATTGGTCTGAGCGGCGTTCGGAGAGTTGCCATTAAGCTGAACGCGGAAAAGGCCGGGCAGTATCGCCAGTATAAATGAGAATATGCCGCCGAGAATAACATATTCTGAGCTGTGTTTCACGGAATCAACTTTTCTTATTATCGCTGAACTGATGTCAACGACTGAAAGGTCCACTTTTTGACACTCATTTTGCTGCCAAATGGCACAACTCACTGAACGGGACAATTGGCATCTCATTACTCAATATATTTGCTAATAATATTCACATAGAATTTACAATAAAACAGCAAAACATTGAAAGGGCCGACACTTTACCTTTGGTTTCATTGGTGTCTTCGTGACAAAACTCATTAAAAATGGTATAAAGAGGTGCCGACACTTCATCGCCAAACTCTGGATAAATGAAGTATTTGGCGGCTGTGGAACCACTGCCTTCCTGTTGACTGTCATCTTCATCAGAGGTGCCCTCGGAGTTGATTAGAGGCCAATCGAGATCTGATGCGATTCCGATTCCCTAAACATATATTAAAGAATGAAATGACAAATCGTTTCATTAGAGACAAACCGGAGTCGGAGTATTAGGAGTTGTCGGAGACATCGTTCCCTCAGAATCACATGAAGAACAGTCTCTACGATGTGTTGATGGGGGAGATAAGTGGGAAAGGGTTCGCTTCCTTTTCTTGTGTTTAGCAGTTTCTCTAAACTTCTTATTTTTGTAGCCTTTACTGCCCTCAGAATAGCGACGAGTAATGAGTTCGATGTCGTTCTCGTTCACAACATTTGACTTTTTCTTAGAATCTGAATATCGGCGCCAATTCTGAGCTCCATTGTAGTCGACGTCGAAGTCATCTGAACTGAGATCAGTGTTTTCGGCCGAAACTTTTTCATCGATTTCTATTCGAGGAATAGTTTTTGCGAAATTCAACTTTTCTATTGAAGAAAAGCCTCGCCTTTCACTTAAAGGCTTATTTGGAAAGACATCGGTTTTGATGTCAAGACTTCCTAAACCGCTCTCTTCGTCAGAGCCCACGGTTTTGGTCGTCTGTTTGACCGGTGTTTCCGAAGTTTTTTCTGGCGTTTGCTTCGATTTTCTCTTTCTTTTCTTTTTGTGGATTTGTTGTGAATTTGGGGTAAACTTTGATGAATGAAAGGATGACTGGTTTTTGTTGACTAATTTTGTTCCGACTATTTGTGTGTGAATTATGCCGAGTATTGTCATCATCACAATAGGCATCAATACCTCAGATGCCGGCACTTCAGAGAACTCCTCCGAAGTGGACGACAATCCGTCCTCAAAATAAATGCGAAGAGAAATGACTTGTAATAAATAGAGAACCAGAAGAATGGCACAAATGACTGGATTTGTCTGTTCTCTCCACCAATTGAGGTAAAACGGGAGAAGAAAGACCCGGTTTATGCCGTAAAATGAAGCGGAAAGCCATCCCTGTTGTGGTTTGGCTTTAGTGAAGGCAGTGCCACGAATGAGGTCCAAATCAATGAGTTCTGTCTTGACTTTCGCCACCTTTTTTGGAATGGCATTCAATCCCTTAACGATCCGCTCCTCAACAGTCTTCTCCCACTTCTGTTTGTCATACGAACCAATCTATTGATTAATTGGTTTCAAAGATAAACGAAATTAAAATATCAGACATTTTGTCGGATTTAAAACCTATTAAACGATACTTAACTCAACTGAAAGAGAATTGCATTTAAAGACATTTGGATTTGAAAATCAAATTCATGGACACAATTGACACATATTTCGGTCATTTTATTAAAAATTGATTTCACTTTAATTATTAATACATTTTTCAATCAATAAGTTATGAATTTAATAGAAATGAATACAAATTCAAATCAAATAATAAATGAAATGAAGGCTCGAAAACAAATCAAAAGTTTTTGATTAAAACAAATTCATTGAAAAGATTTCAAAAATGATTAAATGTTTGGAAGAAATAATGAAAAATAAATACCTTTTTCTGATAAGAAGACAGGATTTGGTCAAATGAACGCATTTGTTGTGATTTATGGGCTTTTATTGAAAGACTTTTATGTATTTGAAGTGCAATTAAATGCTATTAAATGCTATTAAATGTAAGAATCAATTGATTTAAAGCTTTAGTCGTAAACAATATGGCATTTGTTTGACATTCAAATTGCTTTTCAAGTGCTTCTCAGCTCAAAATCAATACTTAAATGAGAAGTCAATCGATATTACTCTCAGTAATAATACTTTTGATAATAATTTCTTAATTGAGTTATCAATTGATTTAAAACTGATTTTATCACAAATTTATTTGAGTTGAAAGCACTCGAGTGTTGAGAAGATTCAATGAATACGCAATTATTGTGCTCTTCGTGTATACCATAACACTTTGCATAAAATGCCCTTCAATTCAATTAGGCATCAGATGTACGCATATTCCAAGTCAGAGATGTTCATGACCAGGCTCAATCAATTCCCTCAAACCAAAGTCCTTAACGGTATTTCCGACCAATTATGGCAACATTTCTGCCCACTCTTAATAGTCTTAACCCCCTTATATAGTTTTCTCAGAAAAATGTTTAAAGATAAGTTTAACAGGATACAAATGATTTATTTTTAATCTGATTAGAAGCAAGGTAAGATGAACAAGTTGTTCATCATTGTTCAAAAATAATTAATATAGAAGTATAATAGAGTCGATATTATTAAGATGTTGACTGCATTTAATTATTGTTTTCAAAGTGACCCTCTATTGGCTGACACAACACTTTTTAACCTTTAAGTTCTCTTTACATTTGTATTAATTTTTAGATTTTTTTTGGCAATACTTCTCATTACTAATCCCTTTATATTTGGTTTGGAGTTCAGTCAGATTTCCATATTATATGAAGATTTGAGTCAATTAGCGAATCACTATTTTGTAAAATTAGACTACTAGTAGGTAATGGTAATGGTAATGGATTACAGAATCTGATATGTTTTGTATGGAATATTTTCTTCCATTATGTTGTAACCAGTCTTTTGTTATATAAAGAGTGCATTCTTTTGGACTATTATACTGTAATTGAATTTATTAATAATTTTGACAACAAATTGCAAGTCTTATGATTTGTTAAAACATATCTCTGAGTAATGCAATCCTCGAAGTATTGGCAAACATCTATTTGTTGGGAACAAACCCTATCTCTCTGTTTCTAATTCTTTAATTCACTTCTACTCAAAAGTCACTTGAATTTTATGCTCTCAATATATGTTAATTCTATTTATCTATTCTTTGCTTCAAACCAACCGCTGATCGATAATATATAGAACTTTGTTTGAGAAGAACTCAGCATTTATTTGGAAAATGAAATAAATATGAAATAAATTCCGGAATTTTAATGATTTAATGGAAAAATTTTTGAAAACAAGTGATTACTATATAAGAAATGTAAGGAATAAATGAAATTATGCTTCGATTTCACCCAAATATAGATTCTTATCACTCGAAGCCGAAAGCACTGCAAATATAATTACAATTAGTTTAAGAGATTGAGAGACAGAATATGTACCAATAGGTTCTGTTGGGTGGAAGACCACTTCATTGACAGAACCCAAATGTCCAGGTAGTTTGTATACAATCCTCTTATATGTCACGTCCCAAATGTAAACGAATCTATCGGCTGAACCTGCAGTCACTTTAGTGCCGTCGGGAGCCCACGAACAGCGCAACAGATTCTTCTCGAAGTTGTGCTGATGTCCGGTGAGGGTCTTTATACATCTGTCCTGTGGTGCAAACGGACGGATATCCCAAACACACACTTCAAAAGTGAAAAACATTTAGAATTGATTTGAATATAATCATCGAAAATATGTGAAGACTTACGGGAATTATCCATAGAATTGGATAAAACATAGTTTCCGTCGGGACTGAGTGACAGACCGGTGACAGTATCGAAATGACCGGCCATTGTGTATAAGACATCATTTTTGCGCAAATCATATACTTTGAGGACATTTTCGATACCAGAGAAGATAATTTGGTCCGAAGTGTCATTGAATGTGATGGCAGTGATCTGATAGTTATCTTTATAGTGAGAGACGAGTCCTCTCTTCCTGACGTCCCATATTCTGACGTTGCAGTCGTCGCCAGCACTACATAATAGCTGTGATCTTCGGGAGGGATGACAGCAGTTGACGATTGATTGATGAGCGTTTAATTTCTTAATGCGAGTCCCCGTCTGTGTGTCCCAAATCATTATTGATTTGTCAGTACTCGCACTGAATATTAAGTCGCCGTCAAAAGAGTACTGCAAATCAAGTACTGCTCCCTTATGTCCAGAAAGGACAGCATAATTATCACATTCCCCGTATGTATTCCACAAAACTATTCATCAAATTTGAAAATACATTTCACTTAATTATAAGTCAATTGATTCAAAGAAGAGAATATTTATCTCATAATTCTATACTTTAAGACTTTTATCGCATATTTTTATCTCAAATTAATTGACTTTTAATACCAATCATTAGAATTGTCTCTAATTTGTTAGAAATTATAATTTAAAGAATCTTAAGATTAAGTGATGAGACAATTGTCTTAAGAGATCAAATGGAGTGACATATAATACATACGGATATCTCTGTCAAAGCCAGAGGAGCACAAAGTGTTGCCGTTTGGGTGAAATTTGGCCGAATTTACTTCAGACTTGTGTCCACTCAATAGCATTATGGGTGACATCAGACTCGAAGTGCGGGGAACACCCTTTTGGACATACAATCAATCATTACTTTAATAACAATTATATCCAAAATTATGGACATTAATAATTAGCCCTAATTTTGCCCATTATTAACATAAATAGAATTAAATCATTTATCAATAAAAATGTATTAAAGAGCATCTAGTTATAATAGCATGAGACTAATCATGCTCAATTTAGATAATTGATAAAAGAGTTTAAAATGACTGACCGATTCAGTGATGGATTTATTATTGCCGGTGACCGACAACTCATCGTTTCGGGACTTTTTGGCCGCAAACGGAACCAAAGCGTCATTTGTCGGACGTTTGATGGCATTGATTGGCATTATTTCAATCAATTGATCACTACTTTCACACAAAAGTAATTTATAATTAAATGTTTTCTTTGATTTAATTATGTTTTCAATAAAAAGCACTAATTTTTACACACTTTTCAAATTCAAAACATTAGTATTGAGTGAATGAATACAACCATTAGATGGCATCACCTATTCTGAGCCAAATTCTGGTTACAGAATCGTTGAGAATGATCATGGTCATTCTTCAATCTTATTTATATTCAGGGCATGAATTAATTACCCAGATTAAAAGTTATATTGTCATTAGCAGTTAAAGCTTTTAAAATTAATTTGTTACATGGTAACATTTAATATTTATTCCATAAAATTTATAAAGCATTTAAATTGACAAGATAAATTCAAAGTAGAAAATAAGAGTAACGAATGAGTGAATTGTCAGTGAAATGAATATTTGGTAATAATAGGAATAATAGCAATAAGTTATTCATTGGATGTGGTGTGCGATGAAAGTGTTGTAATGATGTCTTGAATGCTGAAGTAAGTGCCGGTCGTAAAACCCAAAATCCCAAAAACAATTATGAATCCATTTTTCGATGACAACCACATTCTTGAGGCCAATCCTTATTGAAATAATTATTACATTAATGGTAATCAGAATTATGGGATGCACTCACTTGTCCTGACCTCCCAGAATGTGATTGTATGCAATATGGGCGGAATCATAATCGCAACGGTGCTGTCATTGGAATTAATCTCAATCATTACATTTAGCACTGGGTCTCCACAAAGGGTATAGTCTCACAAAATTGATATTTTAGAGAATAGACCTCAGTTTAAAATATATGAATAAATTGGAAAAAGACAAACCTGCAAGAAATGGCACCAATCAGGGATAAAATTAAATCAAGCTTTGGTATAAGAATGGCCAAGGCAACTTTAGGATAAAAATTGGATTAATTTTGATGAGAAGCAATGAATAAGTATTTACAGGTTAATAAGACTAAAGTTGCCCGAAAAATGTGGTCCAGTATAGTGATGGTAATACTTCTTAATTTAAAATCTTGTAATCTGGAGAGGATTAGGGGCCAAATCAGATGTATGGCCACATAGAGTTGGACGGGATATGAGACAGTTATGGCCAACGCATACATGAGACAAATGCTTGTATATAGGGGTTCGTTAGGGAGTGATAGTGTGAGACTTGCGGCCACGTCGTCACCATATTTAAGATAACCCAAAAAGCCGACGGCTGTGTAGAGTGTCATCACTACAAAGATTGCGATATTTATGACACCAAACGTTTTGGCGAAGTTTTCGCGACATTTCATCGATCGATACAAACCCATCGTCTGAATGAAGTAAAGGTTTTGTTTGTTTTATTAGTAGTTTTCCACTAATTCTCAATTAAATTAAATACAATTGAAGTGAATTTGATAATTAGGAAGACATACAACAGTTATCCCTTCGTATGTAAACATAGCTGTGCTGAAAAACTGCGGTATTTTATCGGCCAATAGTTTTCTATCACTTATTTTTGAATCGTTTTCGTTGATATTCGTGACTAAGTTATAGATAATTATACCAAAAGACACCAATTGTATGATATTAGCGAACATCGAAGCGATCGATATATGTTTGATGTTTCTGACAAAACTGATCAGAATCATAAACGGAAGGATGCAAAGTAAGAAGCTCTGGACTGACATCGCAGAGGCATTTCCGATCTCTAAGTTTGTAAAAAACTGGAAGTCATATAAGAAGTGAAATGTTTTTATAACTTTTGTAAATAGTTTTTCAAATAAATGTCAAATGAATGGTCTCTCACTTGTCTCAGGTTTTTGGCAACGAATAGATAATAAGCGCAACAGAAACCCATTTGTGCTAAGAATAAGAAGAAGATGACTACAAAACGAGACCATTTGGAGAACCGTCGCAATCGTTTCGGGCCTTCAGTGAACACTTTTTCTGCCAACTATTTGCAAATTTATATCAAAATTACTTTTGAAAACTCAAAAGTTAGTAATGAAGTACAGATCCATTAACACCATGTTTGTATCACTAATCCCTTTAACAAGTAAAAAAACTGACTAATACTCTAATCTATTTTAGTCTAAAACTAACTAAAATTCAAATCTTTGAATATTTTGAGCAAAATAAGGATAGATTTAATAAAATGATTAGTGATTTAATATTAAGCATGGTGATGGACTCTCCATACTTCTTCGTAATCCATTGGTTCTGAAGTTTTCATCTTTTGGCACAAATAATCGTTTATTTCTATGAGTTCATGAATACATGTATGACACAGAAGACCGATTACAGGAGTGCCGATAATTCCTATTATGATCCCAGAATAACTACAATATTGAGAATATTTTATTAAATTTTAAATTCTGCATCTCATCTTGGTAAATACCTGAATGCTTTAGGCATGGCCAAAATTCCCGTGCCGATATATCCTTTGAGTAAATGCATCAAAGCTTGTAAGGCGCTAATTTGCCCAGACATGTTTAAAACAGATCAATATGGTCAATCACAAACAAATGATTATTTCTTGTTTTGAATTATAAACTAGGTTTTTTTTGTATATTCACTTTTGAAAAATAAGCTTAAATGAGGACATTTGACATATTTATCGAATGTATTATAGACTTTATATGAGAATATTTTTTATGAAAACAAGTGTTTCATTCATTACGAATAATATTTTATATGATCATGGAAGTTTTCGCTTTAAATCTCTTTCATGCCATAAACCAACAATCATTTAATTAATTTCTTCGATAAATCTCTGTATTGAGTAATAAATTAAAAAATTCTCAATAAAACTATCATGTTTAATGAAACTTTTATCATAATTCAGTTATTTTTATTGTTTTTATTAACTGATATTTTATTGGATGTGAGGATAAAAGCTGAGCCCTTTTGTACTTTTGTACCTATACCAAGGTTAGAATACGTCAAACATGGAAGTAGTAGTGAATGTGTCGGTTAAAAGCCTGAAATTCCCAGAAATCAAGTATCGAAGTGAGGAACTTATCCGGACTATTATGACATTAAGTTGGAAAGTTGTCGGATGACATAATTCACTGCAATTCTGTGTGAGATTTATTCAATAAATTATACTTTGTTGGCATTTGAGCTAGCAAATATTTATCAGCTTCTTTAAAAATAATGGTGAGGTCTGTGAGCTATTGTGTCTTTGACTTTGAATTATTTGCCAATTCGAAGGTCAGACCTATTTATTCAAAAAATATATTTCTTTTAAGTCTTACACTTTTGTTGTCTATTATTCGGTAAAACTTTTTGCTGAAACTCTTTTTTGTGTATTTGTTGTGAACGGGTCGAAGTGGCTCCGGGCTAAATTACATGTCCACCAGATGTCCATTATATGGCCCCGACCTTACTTATAGTGCCCACCATTGAAATTATATATTTGTTACTTCTAAGCAAATACGGCACTCGTTTTCAGCTGTGCTCTACTCACACACTGTTACACATTCTCTCATAAACTCACTTTCACTAACATTTTTCACTATTTTTGGAATAAAAATCAGAAATTATTTGACAGAATTGACCATACTCAACTTATAATTATATACATAATAGATGCGAATGGGAGGTAATGGCAAACAATGTTATAAAGAGAGATTTTAAATTATATTTGAAGTTATTTCACCATGTAATGTCACTAATTGAGGTTACTCATTATTTAATTTGAGCGATAATTAAATAATTAATGAACATGGTCCACATAATTAGTTTCGCAATGAAAGAATGAGAGAGAGAGAGAGAGAGAGAGAGAGAGAGAGAGAGAGAG
>JAQIWF010001991.1:0-10201 GCA_034694965.1 Ceratozetes gracilis
GTTATTAATAATATGAGAGCATATTCAGAAAAGAGCCAGATAAAAATATGTTTGTCTGCTTATATTGGAAAATTGTTGATAGAAGCTAACCTGGCTAACTCTTAATTAGAAGTAAACAATTTTTTTTGTTCATAAATATATAATTTTAAAACGCTTTAAATGTTTCTGCAATTCTGTTGTAACGTAAACAAAGGATTAACAAAAATAAACAAGGTTTAATTTCAAATTCTTGTTCATCAATTGCAAACATTAATGTTATAATAGTGGAGATTTAGATAACATTTGTTTGTAACCATTCGCGATAATCTTGATAGTAAATATCTAGGTCAAGAGCAAATTTTTATGGTATTAACCTAAAGAAGCATTAACATGCTGACGTCCACAAATTCCTAGCAACAATAACTTATGTTTATGATGCAATTGTATAATAAAAAGAGTAATTAGAATAACTTGACCATGTTTATTATTCTTTAACTTAATTAAGTCTATTTTTAGCAAAGGTTTAGCACAAGTGGATCACTAGTAGTGATGGTTTTCTTATTGACGACTAACAGTCAAACCAATGGACAGAATAACTAATAGATTAAATATACTGATATAACCACAAACCTTTTACTTTAAATTTAATTGTACAAGTTTCTATTTCTATGCCATTTCAATAGTGCCCAGGTCAATGAAATAAATTTTATACCACTTAAGTATACCATTTGAAGAGTAAATCATTGAATAAAACCTTTATTTAAAAATGAATTACAAATGATTTATAAGAAGTGTTATGCAAATTGAAAAATAAAAACAGTTTCAGATCATTGATTAAAATGGATAATAAAAAGAGAACTTATTTTGGGGGAACTTTTGTTGGGGGGTTTAAATTGATTCGGATATTCTGGAAGTGTTTGACCAATTGGTCTTCAAAACTCTTTTTCTCCCCTTCAGTGACAGTCATTTCAATGGTTTGCAGATTCTTTAGTGAACACATGACATCCAAAGTGTCCTTGGTCACCTTATTTGTGTGATATACTATTAGCTGTCTGAGCTTGTTCATTGAAATTATCATCGAAGACAGAAGATAATTGCTGAGACCAATATGAGCTTTACATTGAAAGGTGAGATGTGTCAAATTGTCCAGTCCTATTACTCGGTTCAATTCTTTGCCCTGACTGTCGACAGGAGTTCCACTATAAAAATCGGAATAAATGGTGAGATTCAATCTCTTGAGATGTCTGAACTTCTTCAGTGGTGACAGTAATTGATTCAAATCATAGTAATTAAGAGAATTAATGGAAATATAAGAGCGAATACTCTTGAGTTGAGTGCAATTCAGTGCCATTTGAGTGAAGGCGTCGTCAAAACAGTTGTGAGACATTGAAAACTGATATAAACCGAAATGTTTTAGACTTTGAACTTTTGATAACTTCTTCAGTACTGAATTCAGTTGATCCGGAGTACAATTAAGGCTAACATTCAGAGACAACCATTTAATGCCCGGATTGTTAGCAATCAAAACCAAAATATCGTTCGAATTCTCGTCGTCCATAAGAATAGTCAGTTTCTTCAGTTTAGACCACTTGTGGTCATCAATCACTTCAAGAGATTGAAGATGACATCGACCTAATCCCAGGACCTCTACATTTGCCAATTCATTCAATAGAAGCGAATATTCGGCTCTTTTGGCGCTAAAGTATTTGAGTCGTGGTCCAAATGTGACCATCACTTTGACCATTACATCGTAAGCAAAGTCCAGATTTAAACTAATTTTGTTCACATGTGGACAGTGGGTCACAATCTTTGAAATCCAATCGGTTTGAGTGCATTCTTTAAGCAAATTATTTTGCCATACATTGGATATACAAATGGATGTAATGTTTGGGCACTTCTTCAGCACTGATTGAAATGATTTGACACTTGTTTTGCCAATTCTGCCATTTGTTCGGCAATCAAACTTCAATTCATGATGTCTTTCATAGACAGTCCTCTGAAAGAGTTTGGACACACATTCAAATCTGAATTTGTCTTTTAATGGGAGAAACTGAAGAATAACTTCTGACAAATCGTCACAAACCCTATCACTGAAGGAGTCTTTTCTGGACTCAACTCTTTGCAAATTGTTCTCCATTTCAATGATATCAAAGACAAAAATGAGACAATTATTTAAAGGTTTGGTCAGCAAATAGTTGAGACACATGTGATCTGTCGACTCATTTCTAAGGCAAAAACTTTTGCTTTCAAAAGTCGCTCCGGAAGTGTGAACGAGTCTTTGCACAGCAGTGAGCAAGAAAAGAGAGCTGATGCAAAAGCCAAAGCCAGCTTGTTAGACCCTATCGTTGGCTTTTGCATCAGCTCTCTATTCTTGCTCACTGCTGTGCAAAGACTCGTTCACACTTCCGGAGCGACTTTTGATAGCGAGAAATTTCTAGCCTAGTTATCACACAATTTGTATCCCGTTCTCAATACACCGAAAATATTCTGTTCAATTCAGAGGCACAGTTTACAGGATGTGCTCCCGAATAGAGATCATGTGCTGAAACAGTAGATATAAACACAATTCTCGATAAAACACTAATTATTATGTAATGAATAAAGTTTTATATATAAACAATAACTTTGCGACAATCAATAAAGCAACTAGCCTCTCTATTCATATATTTTCCATTCAACAAATCTATTAAATCAAAAAATCTCGTCATTCAATTGCACTCAATGTATGTATTCATTCAAATAAATATATTCCTCTGTATATTTTGAGACCCATTTGACTGAATGCCTGAATAAATATTTATCAAAACTATACTTATTTTAATGTAAGTATTTTGAGATTTTTTTAGAGTTTACTCAATTGCTAATAAATTCTATTACATAAAAAGTGAAGTTACATCATGGTTGCTTTTGTTAAACTCATGCAGCTTTCTATTGAATTTGTGATTAAGCGAGGAAGTCCCCTAGGAATTTATTCTAAAGTATCATTTTTCTAATTTTGCTCATTATCTAAATTACATCAAGAATTTTCAAGTCTTTTCTTGATTAATTATGTTTGATTTATCATTCAGAATAAGACTTTCAAGATTAAACTCAAGTTTTATTTAAAATCTACACTTTAAGAAGGGTAAAGTTCTTGCAGAATATAATACATAAAATGTTCATTTATTATGAACAGAATGTTAATGAAATTTCTTATTAAAATAAAATTTAATTAAAACTTAAAATTAATAGAATTTAAAACATATTAAACAATTTGATAATTAAAATACTGGATGAGATTATTGGAGACATCGGGATACTCTTCGGGCCAAACATATATCCCGGGGCATAATAGTGACTCTGCCGGCATGAATTGCGCACAGGTTTGCGTCTTCAAACAGAGTGACGAGAAAGCATTCGGCCGCCTCTTGAAGTGCGCTCAGAGCTATTGCCTGCCATCGATAGTCTTTTTCCGGACAGACATCAATACAGATATCGCGAATCACTCTCTGGAAAGGGAGTCGTGGTATGAGCAGATCAATGGACTTCTGGTAGCGCTGTATTTCTTTCACCCAAAGAAAGTTTCGCGAAGGCTTTGGATTTTTGGCTGCTTTTGAATTAACTTTTGGCCGTTTCCCCCCTTTTGGGGAACGACTGTTACTGCTTTCTTCTATTGGCTGCGAATTATCGAGTAATGGGCTCGTTGTGGGCTCATCGGTGGACCATAATAATTGTACAATTTCATTGATATTGCCGTTCACATTGCCGTTAATCTGTTCCAACTCTGACGTATCGATTACATCATTAAATCCTTCCGACATTTTATTGATTCACAACTTAATTATGAATTGATTTCAAGTGATTTCAATTTGTAGTGAATATAAAACAAAATTAATTCACTGTGTATTTGCAGTGACAGTGTTGATATGTATCAAGGCTAATTACATTAATTTCACACTCAAGGCTTCTGACAAACAGTACAAATGTGCGAAAAATGTGCTTGCTAATGAACTCTAGAGGACATCCGTTCTTATCATTGAATTTCCAATTTTGTACATGGAAAATTCTAACTTGATGCTTAGTGTCAAGGAAATTCTTTTGATTTAATATCAACTTTCAGTAATTGCCTTTCACAATAATTAAAATTGAGCTAGCAATTCCTAAACTTTTATCGTTGTAAACCAGTGTTCACCAAAGATTGGAGTCCAATCAATTTTATTTAAACTTGTTACTTATTGGTAATTATTGTTGCTCATTTGATAAACGTTAAGTTTTCAATTAAACTTGACATTGCTTATTTGATCATGCTCTAAATGCTTATGCAAATGTTAAAGTAGGAGATTGAAAGTTAGGTTGATAGGAAATCAAGGACATATAAGCAAATGAGTAAAACTATCAAGCAATAAATTCCTATAATAATCAATTATTGAGTTTTCATTATTCATTCATTTAAAGCCTAGCACTCAATGACGCAAATGTAATAACAAACTACTCGTGTTATTGCTCATAAAAAATTGATCTTGTACCTATTTTTAGCAAGAGTTGAGTAAAACGATTTATAAGTGAAATAAAACTCCCAGAATGTCATAATAAGAGAGATAAGGAGAAAGATTATAAAAGTTTACTTTGTTTGTAACAAAGCATTTCGGAAATACCTTCACATTTAAGCGTCAATTATAGCTCAGGTTTAGATCAATAATCAGTGGAAAAATATAATTATCAGTGACTCCTCTCTTGTGCCATAAGAATAATAGAGGAGATTATTAATAACCAATCAAATTATGAGCACTTGACTCGATATACGCAAATAAATCGCGTCAATAAAAACGATTCTTACAAATAATGTTATCTTCCGATAAACTGAATGACACGTCGAATAAGCACTGATTTATTCCCACTTTTATTCACTGAAAGTCTATTATTCTCTCATTAAACTCATTGAGACTCTCATCACAAAAGTGTTGTTCAGTTTAACCAAACCTCTAATTAATTTGATTTAGTTTTCAATTCAAGTCTTTCTACAAAAGTCTAATCAAAATGAAATTTATTGTCTTGTCGTTAATTATCGCCTTATTAGTGGTTGACATCTCTGCTGCCAAATCCGGGGTAAATCTAATTGAATTGATTGTCTAATTGAATGAAATATTAATGATATGATTGCTTTAGGAGACCAAACGACGCGACCGAAGGCCAAGCAAAGAACAGTCCGCTAAAGTGGAAGTGAATGCTGACGAGCCTGTTGTCCCCGAAGTAGAAGTACAGGTAGAAGAAGAAGAAGCTGTCGTTGAAGATGAACCAGCTAATGAAGAACCAGTAAATGAAGAGCCAGTGGAAGAGCCAGCACCCAAGGCGGCTAAGAAGTCCAAGAAAGCCAAACAACCTAAGCAACCGAAACAGGAGGCCGCTGTTGAAGCCGCTGCAGAGCCCGTCCCAGAAGAGGCAGAAGCTGTTGAGGAACCAGCAGTCGAGCAAAAGAAGAATAAGAAGGCTTCGAGTTGTGGCGGTTCTAAGACTGTATCAAAGTCTGGAGAGGAACAGAGCTGTCAGAAAAAGCAGAAGAAAGTGCAGAAGACAAGTGTCGACAGTAGCGCAGATCAGACGAGTGAATCCGAAGCCTCAGAGTCAGCGCCCACTGACAAGAAAAACAAGAAGAATAAGAAGACATCGAATAAAAACGACTCAAAGAAAGTATCGAAGTCTGAGGGAACAGAAGAACAGGTCAGTCAACAGGAGAAGAAAGTAGAGAAGAGAAGTGCCGACAAAAATGCTGATCAAAAGAGTGGATCCAAAGCCTCAGAGAAGAAAACAAAAGATAGTAAACAGAAGAATAATAAGAATACAAAAACAGAAAAGAAGGGCAAAAAGAAGCAAAAGTAATGACTTTTTGAGTTTTTAGATTTTTTTAATCATTTAGTTAATGAGTGTATGGGACGGGTGTCTGTTCTTAATTAAATAACTGATTTTTAGTTCAATAAATATTATATAATTTACTTATAAAAGAAATGATTTAATTGATCGATCGATCGTTGATTTAAATTGGGTTCAAAGACAGTGTCGCCTAATGTCATGTTAGTCCAACTGAGAGGCACACATGTATTGCTTGACCACCAGGAGCTTAGATCAAGATATGCTCGGGTACTTCGTGGCGCGTGAAGAAGTGCACAGATTCTGCACCACATATAGACCTCTTTGATTTCACCCTTTCCTTTCCACTCAAAGTATTGATTGTATAAGTGGTCGTTTGAGTCCAAAAGGTGGAGGTATTCAGCCAATTGTTTCGGTGTTTCGAAGTCATCCACATGTATGTGGGAGTGTGGGGGCGCCAGTTGTTTATAAGTGGACGGATGAGCACCCATTACAATTGGTATGATGTCGTGCCTACGAGTGATTTACATAGATATACATAAACTGTCTTACAATCAAATGACTATACATTCAATTCTAGTGATAAAACAATTTGAAAGTGACCTAAACCTTCAAAGGCTCAGAACGACTGCTTACTTGAGTCCATTGGACCAAAACTTTTCGGTAATGTAGTCCAAACAGTTGGAGTTCTCGAAGGACAGGTAAAACTTGTAGTGTGTGTTAAGTAATTCCCAACACTGAGAGTCATCTTTTGAACACTTATAAGTACCACAACTAAAATGTAATGTCAATAAAAGAATGACAACTAATAATTGGAATGCCTACCGGCCATAGATGTGGACAGGTATATATTTGGCCAATTCATTTGCGTACTCGAGTCTAGCGTTAGTGGCCATACAGTTGGAAACAAACCAGGCAACTTTATATATCTTATTGGCCGCATAATTGTGTGTATTATTAATACGAGTGCTATTCTCATATGGGTAATACTTGAAATATGGGACCGGTATCTCTGAGTCATGTCTATAAGTGAGTGTCCAATTAATTGAATAACTAGGTGCTTCTAGATAAATGTTTTCCGGGCTTTCGATCTCATATTTGGCCCAAATCTGGTCTGGCTTTCTGTTTCTCAGGAAAATCTCGAAAACCTGGGACTAAAATAAATATTAATCAAATATTATCAAGGTAATCGCTTGGTAATTTAAGAAACAGGTAAACTTCCAGTTGTTAACAAAAAATGATTCAAACCACTCGAAATTAATTAAATGATTAAATCAATTAAAACATTATAGAAATAATGAAGAATTGAATATTAAAACTATAAAATACGAAACTGTTAGCTCATAATAGCATCTGGGTTTCCACTATAAAACACCATGAGCACAAATAGCTTATTTTATTAAAATAAGTAGTTTTTCAAATTCTGTTAACAAAAAAGTTTGAAAACTAAGAAATTTAACTATTTTTAAATCTCTAAATAAAAGAATCTTGATAGAGATAACTAGATCGAATAGCTCTTATGAATCATAAGTTATGATCTTTTTCATTTCCATTTTATGTTTCATCATCTTTAAAACATAGGAATTATGTATTATTTGAACAAGCATAAATCTATTGAATAACTCTATTCTATTCTTACTATTCGTAATCTACTTTAGCTTAATAAATAACTAGCACAGTTAACGTCATAGTCTCTCTAAGGAATTTAGAATGTTAAACTAGATATAAACCCACGTTATTCCTATTTCACAATTAAAATGTCGGCTAATATTTGAAAAACAATTTCAATGAAAGCACTGAATAAACGAAAAGATAATTCAACGAAAAGTAAACAAAAGATGAATACCTTGAAGAGTATAAGATCTGCATTATTGGCAAATTTCCTAGACACTAAATGACAAGAACTAACTGGACAGTTGCTAAACTCTTTACTGCCTAAGGATAGCTTCCAGTCACTATCACCAGCACTCAAATGTATTGTCTTAATCGGCACTTCTTTTTCGTTGTAATTCATAGGAATATACATCAATTGATTGACAATTCGGTCATTGTATGGATCAGACTCTTCGGGCCAAAGGGCCAGTTTTGAGGCCTCTAACGGACTCAGTCTTAGCGAACCATTGGTTAAAAACCAGGGCCTAACTGTCCAATTATTGAAACATGTCTTTAATGGGGAAGTGATCTGTCTATTAGTCAATGAGTCGACACCGGAAACCAAATAATTGTGCGAAAGGGAAGATTGTGGAAAATTTGTACCAGCTGACAAATGGAGTGCACTGCTCTTATTTCGTCTGTAAGAGGGCCAACCAAGGTACTTTTTAAAATGTGTGAAAAATGATGTCGACATTATTACCATCAAACAAAACGTGAGGGTAATTACAAACAGAAGAATCAAATGTTTTTTCATTTTAAAAGGTAATAAAATAAATCTCTTGAGCGCCAAAAACATGTTGAATGACCTAGAGTCAAAGTTATCTATAAACAGAATACAAGAATATTTAATTTTTTACTCAATTTTGATAAATGTTTTCAATTAAAAAAGCATCAAATCATTGAAATACACGTCGACTTCAATAACATATTTATTTACAGTTTTGACAGTAATTCAGATTCAGATTCGCTGTATTTTATTACATTCTTCTATTCAATGTGTAATCAATATTACCGTTTTGATTGATCCTGATTACAGCTTTTACTTAATTCAGCTAGTTATTCCACGGACTCAAAACACCAAGTCGAAAACAGGTAAGAATAGGAAACGCTTTAATTAGGTAGTTTGTAAGCTTGGTAAATTATTATTATAATAAGTTTCACTCTTAATATTTCACATTTAAAACTTTAGATTACAATGTGAATGATTGAGACTCAGAATTGAAGTGAAATGCATGTTAAGTTAGTTTCATTGCTCTTGGTTCATCCAATTGATTGGAAGAGCAGTTGTTTAAATAAAATAAATTGAAGGAAATTTAATTCTATATTAAGTGCTTGAATTCAATGAAAAGTATTGAATAAAATGTGAATAATTTATTAGCAACAGATGTATGGGTCGTCAAAATACAGTTCTTTAATAAATGATCATGATTCATTGAATAATGATGTCCTCATTTTCTTTTTATCTTGTTAGAACAGATTCTCTGCATTTGTGATCCTCTATTCAATTTTAAATAAAGCTTTCATTGATTGGGTCGACAGTTTTGAATAATATTCATGTTTACTTCAATTTAATTAGACTAGATTAATTATTCATACATTTCCATGGAATTTCAGCATGCAAATTACAGGGTAAAAGATTATTCAGACATTTAATGCACTTAATATTAAATGTTAATATTAAATGAACATGATTAAAAACAGTCTTAAAATAGTTTTAATAATTCATATTTTCAAGAGTTCTTTAAATTCCTAGAATATGTTGAATATTAATATTACACAAAATCACTTATAAACCGGGGATGAAGTTTATGTGACCTCACGCTATCTTCTAATAATAAGTCCAAAGAGACCAAGGCTAATAAAAATGCATTAAATACCAATTAAATTTAAAACACTTTTTTCAAGTATTGATTTTATGCAAAGAGATTCTCTGCTCACTTAATATGTGCTTCTTTTTTAATAGAGGAGGATCAAGAGCACAATATTACACTAATCTTGATAATCACACGATATGAACAAAATGTTTTAAACAAATTATTGTTTTTCATAACACCTAGGGAGTATTATAATGGGCACAACTTTTTTAATATTTATTTTAAGCTGTCAGTTACACTTTCCATCTCTTTGATTTAATTAAATTAGCGATCAATTTATTAAAAATAAATTCAAGTTTATTCAAGTTCATATAAGTGAGTAAATTAGCATCATACTTTATCTAGTTCTTTATAACGTTCCATTGAAAACATGTAACTTTCATAAAATGTTTCTTTGATTAATGATTGAAGGAAATGATTACTAATCTGGCAAATCACCATGATATGGACCATTTGCTCCCAATTATAAATCAAGTTCCTGTCTTACGCAACTTGCCCTTTCCGATTTGGAGTGCCAATTATAATCTAGTTCATTGTATACGAGGGATGGGCAAGGGGGATCTAGCCAAAATACCCATCTTCCCCCTCTGGGAATTGAAAATTTCCAAAATAGGTTTCCCCTAGGGGTTGTCGCTGAGCGAAGCAAGGTGGCAAATTTATAGGATTTTTTGGGCTTCGAAAAATTATAATACAAATCTAATGAGTTTTTGCTATACCCCCCCCCCCCTAGACTAGGCGACCTTGCGCATCCCTGTTGTATATAGTATAGTAATAGTCATCACTTAATTGAGCAAGTAGACCCAATTCTTTTTAATTATCTTAATCAATTATAAATGATAAATTAGTTGTAG
>JAQIWF010001992.1:0-10198 GCA_034694965.1 Ceratozetes gracilis
AGAGTCATGTTTTTAAGAAAATGGTCCACCTCACCTATACGGGCATGCCCTTACTTGCGGGGTAATACGGTAACAAAATATAAAAATATTACAAAATTAGTGCCGAAATTCTGAGCCATTCGGGCCTTATATGTGTATCGAAGGCTTTCCGGTTCAATGATTTCAAAATGAATGTCTTCGTCGGCCAAAGACATTAAAACTGTTTCTAAAAGTGATTCCAATTTATAAATGCTTTCAATTATAAGTGAATTACCGGTAATTGAGACAAACATTTGAAGTAATATTAGATAAACAATACATTTGTTAATCAATTGACGATAAACTGAATAATTAGTTAATTTCATTAAAGTATTAATTATTGAATAATAGGTAAAAAAGTTTGAGTCAAATGTCGACAAATTTTCATTTGAAATATTCGCAAATTTTCCTCCAATTCATTACCACTTTTGCCATCAAATTAAGGATTTCCTAAATTATCAAACTTTTTGGAGACATTGGCCTATACTTAAGAATCATCTCATTTTGATTAATCTTGGTTATGGAGCAAATATTGAGCAAGTGTCAATTGAATTTAAATAATATTTGATGTTGTGGTCAATTTGTCACTTTGTTTCTATCCTCTCATGTTTTTATTTATCTCCTATTTTGGACGTAATTTGTGGACTGTTTTGTCGGTTGAAAATTGAGTGAAATTCAAGTGATTTGCTTTGAAAACGACTTTCGGTACAAATCTGTGGATAAAAACAATTAATATAAAAGTGTTTTGTTTTGAACTGAAATGACTTTAATGTCGACCAATGAGAGTCCCAATGAGTTTAAGTTGGAGTCCGTGGGAACCGATTGTATTCAAGCGGTTAAATTTGGTCAACACTCCAACCAATACGTATTGTCCGCTTCGTGGGACTGTTCCGTAAGACTACACGACATCTCAAACAATACCCTCCGCTTTAAATACACTCATTCGGCGCCTGTCCTCGACTGTGCCTTTCAGGTATTCACTGACTATTGCCTTAAAGCGAGAGTTCAACTAATCTTTAATTAGGATTCATATCATGTCTGGAGCGGAGGTTTTGACACTCAGCTCAAGATTTTCGACTTAAACTCTTCGACGGAAACCATTCTGGGCTCACATAACGCTCCCATACGTTGTGTTGACTTTAGTCCAGATATCAATGCGATGATAACCGGGGGTTGGGACGCAAATATTAAGTTGTGGGACCCTCGGGCCCCCTCAGCCATTGGCAGTTATGCACAGCCCGACAAAGTGTATAATATGGCTGTTTGTGGCGACAAAGTGGTCGTCGGAACTGCCGGACGAAGAGTTCTCGTTTGGGATCTCCGGAATATGGCTTTTGTTCAGCAAAGAAGGGAATCGAGTCTTAAATATCAGACGCGATGTATTCGATGCTTTCCTAACAAACAGGGGTATGTCCTCAGCTCTATTGAGGGCAGAGTTGCCGTCGAATATCTGGACCCGAGTCCTGAAATTCAAAGGAAGAAATACGCGTTTAAGTGTCACCGGAATAAAGACAATACAAGTGGTATAGAAGTGATATATCCGGTGAATGCCATCAGTTTCCACAGCGGTTACAACACTTTCGCCACCGGAGGGTCTGACGGATACGTCAATATATGGGACGGTTTCAATAAGAAGAGATTGTGTCAGTTCCACAAATACCCGTCCAGTATATCTTCGCTGTGTTTCTCACCGGATGGCAATTACCTCGCAATCGCCTCTTCCTTCCTCTACGAGACGGATGAGACGCGAGACATCCCTCCCGACGCCATCTTTATTAGAAGAGTGACGGATCAGGAAACTAAACCTAAATAGTTGTCACACTTTTCTTATCATTTCATTAATCATTTTCTTAATTAAATACTTTCCTTCAAATCATATTTGACTTACGATTACCTCAACTATAGATGACTTATATTTAAATTTTTGAGAGAAGGGGTGATATAAGACCTCATAATTTATACAAATCTCGAGTGTTAAAAGTGAACTGTAATGAGCTTTTAAACTGTAAAACAAAGAAGAATCAAACCTTTTATGAACTATCATAACTCATTCAGACGGGATCTTATAGGAGGTAATTGTAATCGGAATGTATGACAAATGTTCACAAAATTCAAATTAGATTTAATTTAATGTATTTTCGGAACAAAAGATTAATTTACAAAATCTAGAAATGTTTAGTAATTATTTACACTAATTTCTTGGCCTCAAAAAAGCCCTTCAAATGTCTCATTTGCCAGAAACCCATTGTGAGTAAGATTACAGTTTGAGCCAAAGACCACCACAAGACCCGCGAATTTGTGCTTTCGCTCGTCTGACGGAACCGTTCCTCTCGATACTGATATTCAAATAAATGTTTAATTAAACAATTGAGACGTCTTTCCAATTAACTAACCCTTTGGTAGTTCTGTTCTTTAGTGATCTGTTCGACCTGATCCAAGAGTTGTCTGACCCGTAGTTGTAATTCACTGAGTTTTTCCTTCTGAGCGATGTTTTGGTAATCGATGGCGTGTTCTCCGACCTGAATGTCTAAATGGACTCTAAGTTGACCGCCGCTGAACCACTTGGAAGAGTTCGAGTAGAGGCAGATCACATGTTCGCCCGGAGTATGAGAGGTAAATGAGAAGCGCCCCTCATGTGAGTACACCTTCGACAGTATTATCTTGTCCTCAGGATCTCTAATCTCGACATGCATTCCAATGCCGGGTGAAGACGGCATAAACCCTCCAGTGTTGGGATCAAATAACTGACACTTATAGTTACCTTCAAATAAGTCATTTATCAGATATTAGTCAAAGAGGAGCTCATTATTACATACCGACGACAAGTGTCTCGTCGGGCACTTCTTCGATAAAGCATTTCCTTTCCGTTTCGGAGATATGAAAATAAAGTCCAAACGAGGATTTGATTAAAATGATTGCAACCAATGCTCGCAATAATACGAAAGACACCGCTTTTTGATACATATTTGAGTCTAAGAATCAAATCAAGTGATGACTTATGTCTTAAGTTAGTGGTAAACAAATGTTGGACTCATTGGACTAAAGGCCACGTAATGTAATGACATCGATGTGACACTCATTCACTAATTACGTAAACATTCAGTGTTTTCATGTGTTTGTGAATCAGTGTCTCAATGGGTGTGACTTTCGCTGCATTTTATTTACTTTTTTAATCGCTTTTAAATAGTTTATATACTTTTAGTTTATTTATTATTATTACAATTATCTCAAATGAATCTCTCATTTCTCACTATTTTTACCACATTTTTGTTAACTTTTATAATTTGTAAGTATTTAAGAGTTTTGGCGCTCTTTTGAACATAATTTAAGATCATTTAAACGGCTTTTAATTACCGATTGATTTGATTTCTGTTCAATAGTTTGCAAATTCGCTGAAAGTATTGACAGCTTTGATCAAAGCCGAGGGTCGGGACCCAAAAAGACTCTCCTATTTTGTACCATCAGTACTGAAGAACAGCGTAAATGTGAGCACTGGTCAGATGCCATCCGAAGAAGTCCTTGGAATGCGTTTGAGTACGAACTCGGGTGTAAACGCGCCAACGATAAGGACCAGTGCATGAATTGGGTGGAGGGCTCTGTCGCCGATTTAGTGGTCTTAGATCCGGGAGAGCTCTTCACTGCCGGTCGATATCATAGTTTGGTTCCAATTATGTATGAGTTGTATAATCCGGTCAAAGAAAAGGGATATTATTCTGTGGCAGTGGTCAGGACTTCAACTTCGAGTTATCTGAGAGATTTACGTGACCTCCGCGGACGCAAAGCCTGTTTTACAGGTGTGGGCCATATGTCCGGTTGGGTCATACCTTTGGCCCGCCTTCTCGATGAAAAGCTGTTAGAAATCCAAGACTGCAATAATATGATCCGAAGCGCCGCCAACTTCTTTGGTGACAGTTGTGCTCCAAATTCATTGATTGACAAAAACAATCCGATCGGAAACAACCCCTTATCGATGTGTGCCTTATGTTCGTCAACGGATCCCGAGAAGGCCAAGTGTTCGGGAACTGACGCCTTCGCTAACTTCGAGGGAGCCTTTGAGTGCTTGTCTACTGTCGGTGACGTGGCTTTCCTCAAACACACGACTATTAACCAAATTTCTCGAATAAAACGAATCAATAAATTCGATTTTGAAATCTTGTGTCCAAATGGGGGCCGACGTAATATCGATGCCTATCAGGACTGCAATTGGGGTTATGTCCCGTCACACGCCGTCGTTATATCCTCCGCCACTTTACCCGAAGAAAGAATGAAAATTCAAAAATTTCTCTTCGAATCTGTCAATAGATTCGGTCCTCAAATGAAAAGAATGGATTATTCGTCGAATCGATTTAATCAGAGCTATTCGATGGCCACAAATCAGACCAAATATAACTCTCTTCAGAACATCAATTCAAATGATAAAACTCAAAGCGATAACCAGTTCTCACTGTTTGGCGATTCCTATAAATACGGAGCAATGAATCTGTTGTTCGCCGACGAAACCAATGCTTTGGGTTCTGTTGAGATAAGTCAACAGACATTTGCGGGTTATCTTCGCTCATACCAACTGCCGGCCCGAATCCGTTTGGATTATCGACAGAATGTCAGTAATATATTGGATTACTTCGATAAGTTGAGACACTGTCCCGTTCCCAACGCCCGGTTCTGTGTCGTCTCTGAGAAGGAAATGGAAAAATGTCAGCGAATGAAGACTGCATTTCACGCACAGATGCTTCGGCCAGAGTTAACGTGTGTCAAAGGGCACAGTGCTATCGGATGTATGGCTATGATTCACGACAATAACGCAGATCTCACTGTTTTGGACGCCGGAGACGTCTATACGGGTGGACACAAATTCAATTTGGAACCAATAGTCGCCGAACAGAACAACTTAGACAACACCTACTACTATGTGGTGGCCATCACTCGACAGTCCGATAAAAATACAGATCTGTTGTATTTAAAGGGCAAAAAGTCATGTCATACAGGCTTTGGTTTGGCTGCGGGTTGGGTCGTTCCCCTCAGCTTTTTATTATCGAACGCAAGAATGCGTTCCTATGGCTGTGACTCAGTGAGAGCCGCCTCAGAATTCTTTCAGAAGTCATGTGTTCCCGGAGCCCTTTCCCGTGAATTCTATAGCTATGATAGCAGTTGGGATTACGGCAATCTGTGTGACCTGTGCCATGGAGCATCATATCGGTTCTGCAGTAGAGACTCATCAGAACCATTCTTTGGAGACACGGGTGCTCTAAGATGTTTGGTTGAAGGGGGCGGTGAAATAGCCTTTGCAAAGCACACCACTATATTGGAGAACACAGGCGGTCGAAACCCCGACTGGTGGGCACGTAATGTAATCCCTGACGACTTTGAACTCCTTTGTCGTGACGGCACTCGCGCCACATATAAGGACTTTAAGCGCTGCCATTTGGGACGAGTGGCCACCAATGCTATCGTTACCAACAAATATAGAGATACCTATCAAAAGGAGGCGTATATAAAGCTCTTCATTTATGCGCAACAGTTCTATGGCTCCAAATATTCTGAAGACTTTACTTTCAAAATGTTTGTCTCTCCTTCTGATCGAAAGGATCTCATATTTCAAGACTCAACGGTCCAATTGAAAGCCATTCCAATCAATAAACGTGATTACAGACAATACTTGGGTCACGACTTTTTAAAAGCAATGACATTAGTTGACTGCACTGCCGGTGGGGAGAGTGGGAAGGCCTCCCTTTTCACATATATTTTATTAGTGATAATTACATTCCATTTGAAATCACATTTCGTTTCATTCCATTAATCAATATTTCCGTCCATTTATTGCAACGAAGTATTACTTAAAGTTATATTCAAATCGACACTAATTTCTGTTAATTACTTCTTAATTGTATTTTAATGAGATCTGAATTATGTCTAATATAATAATTTAATCAAAAGTTTGGTTTAACCAATAAATAAGTGCAAAACTCTGTTTAATTTTCACATAAAAACTATTAAATTGTCCATTTTTATAATACAAATTATTACCTAGATTCATTGAGTCGACTAAGCAAAGCATTCATTCAATTCAGGCTTCACTCAAATTGATTGAAACGAAAGTATTGATTAAATTAAAGATTGAAAATGGATTATAAAATAATTGTTGGCTTAATGTTAGACATGAGTTATGACTTCTTTGTCCGCTTACTGTTCCTCTCATTGATTGCTTTAAGAGTGGCTCTAATCCAGTGATGTTCTGTCTAGTCTTTGACTCAGTTCAGACTCCGGTTCTATCATTTTACTCATTATATCTTTCATCTCTTCAGAAGGGATTCCTTTTGTGTCTGGTTCTTACAAACGACCATTTATTAGCCTGTATACTTAGAACTCTGGTGTTTCCTTGAGCAAACCTGAAAGGGTGTCGTTTTTTTAAACAATTTGAAGAGAATAATATCTAATCTCCAGATGTGAGCCAAGAAAGCGTTGTATAAGAATATTCGTAGACATAAATAATATATTTGCAATAAAAAGAATAAATATAATCGCAAAGCGGCTCAACAATCATATGAGAGCTCACAAATCAAACGCAAAGCTATTACAGCAAATTTGTGGAGTTTAAGGTGGCGGAGGAACTACTTTTGTACCTGCCTCAGGCAAAATTATCCAAGGGTGGGAAATTAAAACCCAGATATAGCGATGTATTGATTGTTTATCGCCGTTACTCCCAAACACCTATTTGATGATGAATTCCAAAAAGGATTATAGATTTCAATTAGTAAACGTTGAGCGCAGTATCGCTATAAAGACAGACAAAATTATCAGAAAACGAATCCAGACCTGTCTGATGACACTGAGCCCGCAGGCAGTGCGGTGCCTTCGCCCTCAAGTGATTAAGTCATACCGCCAGCTCTCGACCAGCCAATTGCAGAGGTCGAAGAACCCGAACCAATAGATTCACCTTTTCACCTAATTCAATTTCTTTTAACCTTGGTTACTAGTTACTTTTACTCAATCTTTAGCTTGCAATCACTTTTTGCACTTTTTATAATCTTTGATTAACCAATCGCTGAGCTGAGAGTCATCCTGGTTATATCCACAACTTTTAAGCGAAAGTTTAAAAAGCGAGTAAAAATCAATAAATGAAATCAAAGTGATTTGAGATACTGTTGTGAACGCTTGCACTTAATTGTGAACAATTGTCGACCAAATTATTAGACGCCCAGTACTAAGAGGAAGAGCAACACCAGAAGCAGAGTTCTCGTCCTTACTTTTGGCAGTCACTCGTTCGATACGGCATCAGTTCTTTGGCGGATATCATCACTGGTATTACGACCCAAATCACATGAAAACAGATGCGAACGCCGCACGACTCAGACTCTGGGAACTGATTAGACCAGAAGGAGAGCAGCTCATTCCTCGAATAGCTGCTATTCGACAAATATAGCCCTTTACTCAAACCTATGGGTTTTGGCTATTTTGCATTGACTTATGAGAGCGCAAACATCGATGTCTATGACTATCGCTTCGACTTCGCATTAATTGAATCTGTATTTTACACTTTTGCGCCGCTGAAGAAGACCCGTCACATTGCTCTGGAGTCCCAAACTGACAGTATCGACAATTACAGGACAGTCACTCGTTTCCAAAACTCGTATTTGAGTTGTTTTCCGATCTGGTATTCCCGTTACGAGTTTTATGTTGGGAGCCGTCACTTCTGTTCGATTATACTATACGTCAATTGCAACTCAAGACAACGAAAAGGCCGTATTGTCACTGAAAAGTATATGATTCGTGACTCGCTATCGCAGGCCCTCCTCGCAGGAGACTATTCCATCACAAACAAAATGCTCGCATATGGCCATGTCCTGGGACAGTTTGTCCATAATCCCGAATGTCATCGCCAATTTTATTTTTTAAGGGAAGGACACTCTATTGACAAGAATGCTATGACTGCCACTGCGTTCGAAGTCGTGTCTCATATGACCTGCTTTTTGTTGGGATACATGAATAATCATACCATTGGCCGCACAGCGATCTCTCCCGAAGCTCTACACTTCGCTCGTCAATACATATTCCCGCATTGGTTGAGAGGATTACCAACAGGTGATTTGCCACACGAAGCCTTCAGAAACTGCATTCGCGATTCCGCCCCACATTTGTTAACCACTTCAATGTCTGCGAAATTTCAAATAATGCTCAACCATTTGGCGCCTGCACTCGAAGACCGTCAGTCCCCACGACTTCCCGTCGCTCAGTAAACCTTTCCTTTTACTTTTAATCAAAGTTTTAGAGCCGTATTGGCCACTAACTGATTGCACCATCACTTCATACTACATGTGGATACAAATCATGATAATATCTCACTTTTTGAATTTGGAAACTTTGACCTAGGTGATTAAAAATTATTTTAAATAATCATGATAATTCATGTATCTCTTATTTAATGTCGATTTCTAATCACCTAGATCAAATGTACTAGGGATTAGGTAGTAGTCTAAAATATGCTAAATATATTAGCTAACGTTATTATGGTGGATTTTATTTCTAATTAGATCATGGTCATAAGATCTTATGTCTTTTTCTAATTTTATTTATATTGTTAGATCTTGCTTATTTATATTTGTATGAGACTACAATTAAATAAATTAATTCAATAAACTATGTAATGATAAATGTGGAGAATTTGGTGTTTTACTACTTTTACAATCAATGGTTTGTTTTGATGGATTCAATGCATGGCAACCACTCAGACACTGCTTTTATTCCAAACAAACAAGAATTTGAGTTAAGATTCAGTTTTGTTTCGTATAATCATTTCAATTATGACTTCTTATATCGAATATAAGATCGAAGACTCAATTCTTAAGACATTGCAAAAGGAGTGCATCAGTTGGTCGCGAAATGATCGCTCTTTTTTGGCTCTTTCAGTATTTTCTGATTCTGGCGGAACTCTTGTTATTCTCAATGAAGACGGAATGCAACCGATTGAGTCATATCAGACTGATTCTGAGCCCATTCCACTTAAAGCAGGAGTTAAAGTAAAATGTTTCCAATGGAACCCTATATTTGTATGTCTGGCCATTTCTTGGGAATCGGGTGAACTTGGAGTTTACACCATTAAGAATTCTAAGACAAAATGGACAGAATCTAACTCTAAGGGGTACAGTAGGCAAAGAGCTATCGTTTGTATGGAGTGGATGTCTGATGGACTTAATCTCTTCACAGGTATTACTCCAATAATTTATGATAAACTCATTAATTCTCTCCAATAGTGGATATTTCGGGTAAAATAATGGTTTGGGAATTCGATGAATTGGCTAATCTTTTAGTCGAGAAATATGCCCATCAGATAACGGATCAAATTTCAGATATTCTGACCGTCAGACTAAATAAGATTTCTTTTGTGTTTTTTGGTTCCAACAGCGGAACAGTATATCAAATGAATGAGTCGACGGGAGTCATATCCGATATCGTGGCCCTCGAGAGTGGAGTCAAAAGACTTCTTCACTATTCGAAACGGAATCGACTCATAATAATAACCGAATCAATGCTTTTATGTCAATACTCTCTGTCGACAACTACTTCAGAGGTCTGTGAGGTTTCAAAAGTGAAGTTAAGCACTTCTGGCAGAAGTATTACCACTGATATAATCACTGCAATGATGATCGACGACGCCGTCGGACTCATTGCCATTTGTTTTACCAGTGAAAGGGTAGTCAGACTCTGGCAGTTAGAGAGTGGTAATAATGCAGCCGTTATTGTCGCTGAATCAGCGGAATCTCATTGGGCGGGGGTTACATCTGTCAGCTATTGGAACGGACTAATGGCTGCCGGCACCAGCAATAATCATGTTATCATATGGAAGAGGAGCTCTGGCCTCGACTTCAATAGAGTTTCTCAAATTCAAGTAAAAGGAAGCGTCAAACAGATATGTGTCGGTCAGAACGGACACATCGCTTGCATTACATCGACTAATGATATCTATTTAGTCAACGAACAGAATATGTGTTTCTCATACAGAAAACAAGTCGTTGTCATTCAGGTTGGCTTCTCTTCTCTTATAAACTTTCTTATAGTCTTTGGCCAGAGATAACCAAGGGGGTCAGCCCAAATTCACCCCCTGTCAACGAAAATTTTGAAAACCTCCCCGATCCGAGAATTTAAAATTACAAGAACACCGTTTCCCTCACCACACGGCCAAGCG
>JAQIWF010001993.1:0-10197 GCA_034694965.1 Ceratozetes gracilis
CTGTATTAACTTCAGAGAAGACATGCATTTTGATTATAACAAGGTAAACCTGAAAACATATGCTTCCAACGATTCATAAATTTTATATTTTTATATGACTTGAGATCAGTCTAGAGCTCTATAAAAGTACCGTAGCTTATGTGTGAAAATTGACATCAGATACAGTAGAACATAGTTAATTTGAATTGATCTTGGGAAATAAATTTACTTCAAATATTTGGCAAGTTTAAATTATCCATGTCATTTTACATGAAGTTCCATCAATTTTATGAAATTTGCACTTAAAATAATGCAAAACTCAAATGCTTTTCTCTGAAATTTTGTGTTTCCACCTTTTTTTTGAGTGTAGTAACATTTTCTTACTGTGAGATTTCTCTGAGTGTTGCAAGTTTTTTGTCACGTGTATGCAACTTTTCCTCAGCCAATACTTTCATAGCCATCGACACTGATATGCACTCTTTGGACGTATTTTATGTTTGTTTACAATTAAAGTGCAAATCATTGAAATTGTAGTGAATTTGTCACAAAATTACATCATTTTATGAAATGATTGAATCATTTTCGCGAAAATTCTTCGCATTTCTCTGTATTTAAGCCAATGTTTGGCAACAAATTGTTTCAGTCATTGAGTTAACGGTTGTGTCCATCAGTTGGACTCAAATCACATATTTTTAAACAATTTCTCAATTTTGACGTCAAATTCATTAGTGTTTCTGCAAATCATATCATATCTGAAGAAGTGATGGAATTTCCACATTTGGGTCAACACTGTTCTCACAAAGAGTGTCATCGATTGGGTCTGTATTTGGCTTTTAATCATTAATTTGATACTAATTTGTCTTAAAATGTCTGCAAATGTCAACAGATTTTCTTCCAATGAAATGCGATTTATGTGAAAACATCTATTGTTTGGATCACTTCCGATATGAGTCTCATTTGTGTCCCAATGCATACGAGAAGGACAATCAGGTGCCGATCTGTCCCCTCTGTAACCAACCCGTAGCGGTAAAACGCGGCCAATTGCCTGATGTTGGAGTGGGGGAACACATAGACCTCGACTGTGAGTCGGATCCGGCCATTAAGAAGAGGAAACAAATCTATAGGAATAAGTGTTCGGTTAAGGGATGCAAACAGAAAGAATTGGTTCCCCTCTTGTGCTCCGACTGCGGTCACAATCATTGTCTTAAACACAGACATCCGGCAGACCATAGCTGTAATCCAACGACAAATGGAAAGCCTGTTTCGATGTCCGGTTCTGCAGCTCTGAAACGCTTCGAACAAAAGAACAAATCAAATGCAACTCAAAAAGTGGTCCAAAAGTCAAGTCAACCGAAATCTAATCCCCAATCAGTTAGAAGTCATTCCAACACTTATGAAGTTCAGGGAAACTACAGCGAAGACGAGGCCTTAGCCCGAGCTCTGCAACAATCAATGCTCGACAACCAGTCCTCCCCATCAGACAATGTAGGAGACACTCAATATGATAGAGATATGGCCACAGCTATAGCCGAGTCTCAGAGGAACTCCAATCGAAATAAAGAGAAATGCAATCTATCGTGAGTTCAATCATTAAACTGTTTTTCATTCAAAATAATGTTTTTATTAATATATTAATTGTTCGCATATTTTATTAGTCTTTTAAACCTTATATTTATCTCAATTCCAATGAATTTTACTTTTTATTAAACAAACGTTTCATAAATTGAATTCTCCTTTAATTCATTCATTTGTTTGAAAAAAGTATTGACTTTTCCTTAAACTCATTCCTGAGTGGAGAATGAGTGGAGAGGTCATACACTCCGACATCGAGAGCCCCGATAACCTTGAATACGAGGTTACATTCAAGGATAGCCTTGGTTACAAGGTTGCCCTTGAAGGCAATTTTACTAAACTCATTGCCATTTAGCCCTGAACTTAGGTGACTGACCTCCACAATACGTGAATGGCTTACTAATGAAAGGGTTGCCCTCAAACTGCCCCCAAAATGTAACTCTTATTAGCATTGAGTCAATTTGTGATGAAATGAATTTTAATTCACTATTTAATGAAAAATTCTCAAAAAATTCAACAAAAAAGACAATAATTTGAGTTATAATTGAGATTAAAAAACAAAATTCAAATCAGTTTCAATAGTTTGTTATAATTTAAATAAATTTCCAAAAATTATATATCAATTGATTTACAAATAAAAAACAGATCTAAAAATGATTAAATAGACAGCAATTGATTGCTATTAATATATAAAAAGAGAATTATCTATAGATTTATACATAAAATTAATTTAAAATTATATGAAAATTGGAAAAATCAGAGTTTTATTGCATTTGATTAACAACTCATTAGAGTTAAACCAATTAATTAGTGTTAAGTCTATTTATAATAAATTTTGTGTTTTGTGGCACAAAATAACTGGCAATCAGTTGTCCAAACGGTTAGTACCGGTCGGACACAACCCCATAGAAAACTAATCTTTTGTTCAGTCGTCGTATCAGATATTCATTGCCCTCAATGTCCTCATGAGTGCACTCAAACTGGTGGCCAAACTGGTCGCGTGATTCATAAGAAGTCCCATATAAGGACTGGTCGACGGCGAGCACACATTATCGTGAAGTTTGTGGACTGTGTCCACAGTGTAGGCATAAGTGGCGGCCACCTCTTTGAGGCGGTCCACCAAACAAGTGATCTGTGCCTGAGATTCCATATTCAGGATCACAATCTCTCCGACGCTATACATACGCTCCAAAAGTGTCACACATTCCAAGAGATATTCCAAGAGTTGTGGCGACGCTTCTGTCGCACATTTGACGAACAGTTTGGATGCGGTGACGAAATGTCGCGATTCTGTGACGAGTGCCTCTTTCGCACATAAAAAGTCATTTTCCGTACACTCATAGGGCGGGTGACTAGAGGTAAGTCTATTATCGTGAACCTCTTCCAAACGGGCCAACAGAACATCGATGTCTCGTTGCGATTGACTAAAGATCTCATCCGTTGTCTGTCGGACCGCTTCCGACGCACCGAAACCGTTAATCAAAGGCATATTATGTGGGAGAGTATGGAAGCCATTGTGGTTGTGGTGCTTCTTCTTCATGGAATGACTCGACTTGATTCCCAATTGACGTCTCTTCTCTTGAATGGATGGCGAACAGGGAGGTATTGGAGGTTTTGTGAACTTTGGAACAGAAGGAGGTGTGGACGGAGTGGGCAGACTATTCCACGAGTGAGAGCGAGATAAATTGGCCGGGGACTGCTTCCCTGGCACCTCATTCGTGCCATTCATCTGTTGAGTCATCTCTTTTATGATATGCAGATCTTCACAACTATTGCTTTCATTAGATCTTTGGTCAGACTTTTTGCTATATTTTGGTCTTTGGTTTAAGAACTGTTCATTTTCTGAGGAAGTGGTCACTTCGATGACTGTCGGCAGACATAGCTTTGGAGAGCCATTCTCTGAGAAAACCGGCCAATCACTGGCCGATGAGGAGAATGACGACGAATTGAATGCAGAGTCATATCCCGATTCTCCGCTACTACTGCTGTGTACCTCTCGTTTGAAGAGCCGGGGACTGACCTCTTCATTATTACACATTTTCTTTATATCGTCCGTCACTTTCCAGAACTTAGCGATTACGTCGTCCTGTGCTCTGAATTGTGAGGGAGAAGTACTTGGAGGGGGAGGTATTATGAATGAGGAGAGGTATTGCTCATTATTGCCAATTTGGTCAGTCATAGGTGGCGGGGGTTGAATAGTCATAGAAGCTATGAAGTCATCGATATCCTGAGTGTATCCCATGGTTTGACTCGTATTTGAGTTCCTATCGCTTGCGTTAGACTGCAGTTCGGAGAGAGTGTCGCATAAGTTATCCAATTCGGCCACAACTCTGGCCGAGTCATCGTTGGAAAAGTGCAAAAAATCTATGTCTTCTCTGTAAGGAGTGGGAGGATCTCCCGTTGTCGTGAAATCGATGGTAGAACCGATTAACTGCATATCTTCCGGAGTATCCGGGGGTGGAATAGCTGTCAAGTCTATCATATCTGTGTCTAAACACAATTCTTTTGTTATTTTAAGTTTGAGCTCTGCTTCAGATCTTAATTGTTTGAGACTATCAATGAGCTCCTGTTCCGCACGAGACATATTCGGGTAGACATCAGGACTATGTAAACCAAAACTAGTGGTTCTACCCCTGGAAGTGTTGACACCATTGACTGTGACGACAGCATTAGTTGATTGCAATGCATTCAAAGACTGGATGACATGCATTGTCTGTTGACTGTCAACGCGATGCAAAGGGCTATCATTAGGACTCATGAGGCTATCGGTGTCGCTCTCATTGGCTGATAATTCGCCGTTAATGACATTTCTCACTATTGGATGACATTTAAGAGGAAATCCATTAATTCGTTGCAACAAAAAGAAGCAAAAATTAATTTAAATAAAATATTGATTGAAATACCATTTTGTTTGTCATTAGCGCTGTTATCAGTGTTTCCATTAATTTGTGTTAAGAGCAGTAAAGAGTCGGTGGGTTTGACTCTTAGTGTCGGATCCCAAGAGTTCTCGAGAGGCTCTGAGTTATCTATTATTTGTTTGTCGTCATTAGCCTCTCCTTCTGCCAAATAGTGTTCGGCGTCGGCCACTATTCGGTTCATTTCTGACACCCTTTTTATAATGTCTTCGTTTTTGACTCCGGGTTCACAAACTTGACTCTCGAGTATTTCCATCGATACCAGTGATGGCAAATCGAGTCCATTTGAGTCCATCTTTTCGTTCATATTGTGGTCAACAGCAGAGGAATAGTTGGAGTCTATAATTGACTGAATTTGGTGTTGATTTGGTTCTCTCATAGAATCTGATGGCATATAACGGGGCGGAGGAACGGCTAAATCTATTTGTTTTAATTGATCCGTTTGTCCGCTTCGTCCATAACTCCATTGATTCTCTCTTACTGTATGTAAACCACAATAACTCGGAGCTAATAATAGAAGGAAAGAGTTATCAAATATTTAGTTGAAATGCATTGAGTGCTAGTAATTAATGAAGAAGTCGTACCGAATCCGTAAAGAAGATTACGTTTGACTGAATGGAGGGCAGCGTTAAGAGAGTAGAGAATAAGACATAAAAGATAACAATAACTTATTCATTAGAAGTCAGTTTTGTTAAGAAGACTTAAAGACACGTAAAAAGCATTAAATCAATAAATGAAAGACAAAACTAATAGGATTTTGAACTTTATTATAGGAAGGGGTCTAACATTCGCTTCACTTCGCTATCGATTTAAGCATTAAAGTCGAAAAATGAGATAAAATTATTTCGATTATAAGAATTAAGTTTAAAATTAATGAACTTTTGGCAGAGGAATGGTATCGACTGACAGGAGAGTGGAGTCGAATACAAAGCAACAGATAATTGATTAAATGTGAGACTGACCGGAATCATTCCACCACTCCTCGGATATATCCCAGAATACGGGCAGCTCTTTGTCGTTACAGTCGACGTCGTATTTGTTGAACAATCTGTGGTAGCCTTTGATCATAAGAACAAACTCTTCTGCGTCTCTGTCTTCGAGTTCAAAGCGAAGCGGAGACTGTAGGGACTGACAGATCCTATCATTGATAATAGACTTGAGCTGTACTTCAATACAATAGAAAAGTTCGTCATTTTTGGTCACTTTTATATAACTGATGTCTTCTATTTTGGCCAAAGATATGGGCAAAGAGTTTCTCATACTATTTACATGACTTATACCAAATTTAGGACTAACTAAAAGACCCGACTCTGTGGTCGCGTCCCTAATGTTGAGCGAAAATATTTTGGCGCCATATGAGGGCAGATCACTGATTATTCTTAAGTAGTGAAGCTTTGCTTGGATTGAGTCCAAACACTTCTGTCCCGTCGGACACAACTGTTGGTTCAATTTTAGGAAATGATTGAGTAATTTATGTAATTCTTTGCGTTTCATAGTCTCTAAAAGAGAAAAGGGAACGAATGACTCCAAACCACATTCCCTTTCAATCAGTTTGAGGTTCACTTTTCCGTTTGAGTTTTGCATACAATTGCTGTCAATTGAGTGCTGAAGCAATTGAAGGGCCGACAGCCGTAACGCTATTTCATACTTGAGCTCAGGTGAAAACCTTTCCTGAACCACATCATTACAGCACTGACTGTACAGATACTCAAAACTAATCGGATCCCTTTCAAGCAAATCGAAGGCATCCCTCGGCACAAACATCACTCGGAAGAGACAGCGTAAGTTATGAGCACCGGGACGGGCGGCAATCTATAGACATATCAAATATCATTCAATGATTGCAATAAATTAGAGCAAAATTGACTTTAATTATATGCATTTGGAGCATACCTTTGCGAGGGGTTCCTTTGGGTCCAGAAGTGTTAACCTATTCCTACGCATAGCTTTGATATGTTCACAAACAAGACTGAAATGTTCGCCACATTTGATGGACAGCTTCTCCACCAATGAATTCAAGACATCCTTTGGTGTGAATTAATTGCAAATATTAATGCATTGATGAGACAATAATGAGTGATAAGAGAGAAAAGTACCTGAATTGTTGTGGAGCTGTCGTATTTGAAAGTCTTGGTCTGTCCGTTCTCGAGGAATACTTTCAAAACATTGGGCATAAATGGAACGCATGACTCGAATGTAGACATGGGACAGAAAAGGGGTGAGCCGTTGATCATAACCCCTTCGGCGAATCTGACTCGAGACGGATTGTTCTTTAATTTGGCCTTTTTTGCAGCCGTGAGTAGAGCTGACTTTCTTGTGGACTATAGGCACCGGTAATCAAATAGAGTAGAAATGAGTGCAAAAACAAATGAGGATTAATGTCAACAGAGATTAATCAGTTGAAGACATAAGAAAAACGAAATAATCGGCTTAACGGCACTCACATTATTTGAATGGGGCTGACATACAGTCAGAGTTACACAATGTTTACACGATCTGAAGAAGAGAACAGTTTTTCAGAGGCTTTAGATTTGAATTTCAAGTTTATAAATAAAGGGAACAACAGTTATGACTCTTTTTGGTGATGAGATCATTGATCACAACTCTAAGGAGGACTTACTTCACGAGTTCAATGACGTGTTCGCGCGGCGCTCTTCGCACATCCTCGCCGTTGATTTTGAGTATTTGGTCCCCGGCTTGGAGTAAGTGCTCACTCGGACCGCCTGAGCGTAGGTTTTGATAAATGTTTATAAATATTTTTTTTGTGGTGCGAACAGACCTTCTTTGACAAAGCGAACAATCACTGGCTTTTCACTGCCGGCCACGAATCCGAAGCCCAACTGTGCATCTCTTACGAGCTCTACCTCTCTTGGCAGAGGTGGAGGTTCTTCCTCCAAGTCTTTTCTGGGATCTTCATATGTTGTCGTTTTGTTGATATGACTATAAATAACAAAAAAGACATTATTTCATGGCTTATATTCGACAAGAATTTTAAGCTTAAAATATATTTTAATTGATCCGAGCAAATGGTGCGCCCATTTGTTGTCTATTTCTGCCATAATTTAACAAAACGACAAATAAATCATAACTTCTATAATGAGATCTCAGCAAAAGTTGAAAAATATAGACATAAATAAAACTGAATTATTGTTAGATTTTTATGTAAATTCTTATCTCAAACGCGAATTGAATGAGAATTTCTTAACTAAACTTTTTGAGGCATAAAAAGAAATTCGGAGTCAATTTTTAGACTCAGCCATCAATTCATAGATATCTCGCTTATGCCAGAGTTCATTAGTAACTCGTAAATATCAATCGCAGGAATGGTATTTAGTTTGCCATTACTTACATCGCAACCAATTTTAGTTCAAAAATAATTTTGAGAAGAATTTGAAAATTCTTTGCAAAAAATGTCTTTCTATTAATATATTATGCATTAAATTATAGCTATTCATCGCTATCTTGAATAAATATCTGAAAAGCAAGATCATTTATACTCCATAGAGGTTTCTTCAGTCTAAACCTAATGAGTAATTATAAAAATGCAATTTATTCTGGAAACTGATGGCCATATTCAGTGTGGATTTGAAATTTGAATACCAAAAGAATGAGTTCTTTAAACAAATTTAATGCTTGGATTCAGTGAATAAACCGAATAAAATGATATTTTGGACATTATATAACCTAAGCCTCAATCACTCAAAATATTAAAAATAAGAATAAAAAGATTAACAAAAGTCATGTAAACAAACAAAGACTGAATTGTATTAATGTTGAAATGAATGACATTTATTGAAAAGAGATAATAAATACATAATTGAAATGAAATATTTGAAGCAATGCATTATGAAATTGAAAAGAACTGAAACAATTGTTATCCTGATGAGTGACAAGACTGTCACTGATTCAATTTCAAAGAATTCAATCGGGGAAATGGGTTATATTCGAGAGAAATAGACGTTAAAACAAATAGAATCTGAGTCTAGACATCCACTAATTTGCATATTTGAGATCCAAACTGATTTCAATTAAACATTTGGATAATTTATACTCGAGATAAGTTCGGGTCAATTAATTTCAAACAATTGCTTCGTAAGAAAAAGCAAATCTTCTTAAATAACTCATAGTTTTGAATAATATTTGAATGAAAAACAAATAAAGAATTCCTGTTCTGAGAAGTTATACAAAATTTAAATTCACAAAAATTAGTTTTATTTTTCAATGAATAGGTTAATGGATTGCATTTAATATTAATCCCATTTCAACATCCAATCAATTCATTCAATATTTACATATTCGACAAATATTTATGATTTTCATATTATGATTGATATAATAATCACATTCATATCAAACCATAAATTTTTAAGTCCTTGTAATCAATGATTTTCACTGATTATTATGGAAATAAAACATAAAAATTGCAGTTATTTTCAATGTATTATCACGACTTGGATCGGAGAAAAGCAAATCAAACGATTAGGAAAACAAATTTAAATGACCCCGATTTGCATAATTATATTCTAGATTGAAATTATCGCAATTCGATTCAAATGAATTTCTCAGCCGAACAGTTGGGTCAGGCATTGGAAAAGTGCAATGATTTTGATGTCAAGCAAGTGAATAGCCATTCATCATGCTGAAATTAGCTTGGGAATCTTTACACAATTATTGCTATTTATGAGTCAATTAAATGCCATATTTGTCGACATTTATTTCATCTCATTTCTAATCTAAGAATTTGTTGCCATTTCTCAGACTTATCTTTGATGTGAATTAAATAAATCGACACTTTTTTTAATTCAAGGCTCGAAAACTGCTGAGAAGTCTCTAAAAAAACTCAATTGAATTACAGATAATCACCGAAAACTTATTTAATTAAATTAAATTATTGCCAATTTAGAGGACGACTCAAATAATTTAATATCATTTCAAGTAATTTATCACAAAATAGGTTAAAGAGATTAAAAGACAAGTGTCTTCACAAATCATCTTGCTATAATTGAAATCGATAAGGCTAATTTATTATAACTAGTATCCCATTATATGCAAGAATTATCTTAAATTACAGTTAAAATCCTCAACAAAGACATGACAGTCTAGAAAATGTGCATTGGATGAATGTCTATCCTTGCTCATCAAAGTGGCTATAAAATACACAACCCTTTTGGCTGATAATCTCGAGCCAATGATTCAATTATATAAACGAAGAATATGTCTATTGAATAGACTATTGTATTGCAAGCCATTCAAAACTGGTTGATATCGTCAATGACTGGATATAACTCTTTAGTTATACTCTTTAATAATTAATTGTTTGAGTAATTGCTTCCGAGTCTCATAACTCGACTAAAATGTTGATCGGGTGTAGGGGTAAAGCGACACAAATCTAAAAGAGATTAATTTCAATGAAAATTTAAAGCATAGAAAGAAAGTTAATTTGAATGAAAAGCAAATATTAATTATTCGCTATAATTCACATTAATTCTTTGACTTTTGTTGTTCTTGCTACATTTAAATAATAGTTCCTTAATTATAGACTGTAATTATATTTACTAAAATAAAACTCATTTATATTTAAAGAACTTGGCAAGATCTCCCTGCTTGAGTCCGTTTATTTTTTGACCTCTTAATTGAGATGGGTACCAGGCAGGACTCGATTCTCTGATGAAAAAGCTATAATTTTCTGTTTTCAAAGTTGACCTACCCCTTACCAAATTACGGCGAGGGG
>JAQIWF010001994.1:0-10197 GCA_034694965.1 Ceratozetes gracilis
TGTCAAACCATTATAACAGGAGAGGAGTTCATAAGTCGTGGCTCCACTTATTTCAATGTAAGGGTTCTCGATATGAGATAAGGAATTCTTATCCAAATGACTCGTTCGACAGACACTATTAGTTGGATCACCAAAATCGAAGGAATGGCACCGATAAGGACTATTCAAACACTTCTCTTTACATTCTTCTATAGTCTTCACATTTTCATAGACGGAATCAACAGTTTTAAGTATTTTCCCACTAATGGGTTTGAAATCACATAACTTCTTTGGCTCTGAAAACACAAATAATTAATTTGATTTATTCTCAATTTTTTGAGCCATACCTTGAATGCAATTGCTTTCAAAATAGTCAACACTACCAGAAGATGGACCATATTTTCTGGATCTGAGGGAACTATAAGTGATGGTATGTCTGTCCATATCAGAGAGGGAACATTCATTGCTCTCTGAATCATAATTAGCTGACCGACACTCAAACTCATTCTCGTTGAGACACATTTGCATACATTCCAAACGTGACATCACTTTAACGCTCTTTTTGCTGTACTTTTTGAGTTCAAACCCTTTGACCCTTTCGAAAGCCCAGCCCCGGTTACAAACTTGCTTTGTGTCTGCAATCAATTTTAATAAATAATTAAAAAATTTAATTTGTCTTTAATTGAAAATAACAAAATTTCTAATTTATGGCATAATATAAGCAATTAATTCTTGTGGTAATAATTACCTGAAAGACATATCTTCTGCGCAAAGATAGTGAAAACTGGAAATTGTGACTGAGCTGATGGGTCGGGCTGTTCATTGGGAACAGTGGTGAGCAAAACGCATAATCCAGTCTCGAAGTTGACCGCTTTGCACGTACCGTTCTTCAGACATATGTCCATACAGTCCGTGAGATGGAGAATCCCCGGCATCGTTGTCACTGAGTCGGAAGGATTGGTGAACACCTGACCCGTAAGTAACTCGAAGGTCAGAACACCACCATCTGAGCAATCTATCAAACGATTGAAAAGTAGAGTTCAATTTCAGATCTCAAGTGAATCAAAATTCAATACAATTTCAATATTCTTTGATAACATTCCTGACATATGGAGCTCTACCTCTAAAGAGCTCTTAAAGTGCAAAGCATTTACTCGTCGAACAACTATTACTAAACTCTAAAGATCTCGGTTTCAGGAAATCAAAAATCGTGTGTTTCGGACATCAATACAGAGGAAAGAGATTCATAATTTCTCGAACAAAATATCGATTACTTCTCTATTGAAACCTAATTTCAATATCAATTTAAAAGTGAAATATTAAATGAAATTTTTAATCATTACATAAAAGTCTGATTCTATGGGAATGTTTTTCACCTCTAAAGAGATGGTATAGCCTTTGGAAATGAATTCACTATTTTATTGGGTCTTATTTTGTTTAATACATTAATTCAATGAGACTTTTGAACATTAATTTATTAGATCTCTTGAGGCTAAGGGTCGGTAGAAATCCTCTTTAAAACAGCTATTCGTTTGCATTTCTAATATTAGTTTTCTGTCGATTGGCTTTCGATTCGCTATTTTTCATGAGTGAAATCCAATGTTGAAAATCATTTGAAGTAATTTTTTTCTTCTGTTAATTATTTTTGAATGACATGAAAAATACACCGTTCGGTGATTTAAGTCTAAAATAATTACCGAAGACAACTGAGTCGCCAAAAGTGATGTGTGGGGCAAAAAATTACTAAACAGATTTGCTGTGCTCTCAGCCAACGCCTCACTGATTGTATTAATATTTTTCACCCAATTTGACAAAACAATAATTGTATTCAAAACTGTTTTATTGTATTTTGTTAAACACTTTAAGTTATATCACTCGAGAAAATATTTGAGTGAAGAAAATAAATTAGTGAACATTATTTTAACAATATTTAAGAAGAGGGGAAAGCCGTCAGTCAAAGCAGTCAATCAACAAAAATCTTGAATTCAATTTTTAAAACTTATCAAAACATTGGATCTTTTATTAATTTTGTGAATAATTAGACAGATATTATCCCAAATACTTAATATCATATAATTCGATGTAATTGCAGATACAGATTGCCTAACAAATTGATGGCTGAGTAATAAAAGTAAATGTGCTTGCTCAATATTGCTAACTTGTTTTGATACACATCTATGAAACTAAATGCTCATTCAATCAGATTCTACTAAAGACTCACTATTTTCAGTAATAGCCAGTAATAAGCTCTGAATTTATGGTTAAAAACAACTGAAATTTAGGAAATTGGATGAAACTGATGGACAGGGAGTGGAATCTAATTTCCAATTAATTCTGAGTTTTAGTTAACCTTTGAATGTATGTAATTGAACTTTGAATTGAGGGATAGCCAGGTATTTGCAATTATTACTGAATACTCTTAATTTCAAATAATTAAAAAATGAAATGAGAGATAAGTTGAGCGAAAAAATAAATAAAAAGAAAAATAGTTTCCAAACATTAGTTATAAAAATAGTTTCGCTTTATTGACATTAAGAGATATTTTCTCAACCGATTTATATCTTCCGTTAAGGCAAACAAGAAATGTCTTTTGAAGATAAAAATTCTCATTATTGATACCATGGGTTAGAACTCTGCAAAAAGACTCAAAACAGAAATAAAAGAAACTAAAAAATATTTTCGATGATTGGGTTTATGACAGAAGCGAAGAATCAAAGAGTTTTATCGACACAGAAGTCCAAGAAGTTTCTCATAGGTTATAGTTTATGAGACAAACCGTTAGACATTAATTCAATAATGAGGTGCTCTCATCCATTCAGTTCCCATATAAAGTAGCTGAATGGTAGTGCAATGGCAGTGCCTGTTCTGAGCCTTACATTTATATTACAGTTACACATCTCTCAGACTTGTTATGAGAATTTTGTGACCAAAATCTACGCCGACGTCATTGTTATGTGAATTATCAGACAATTTTTTCATAAGAACCGTACTCTTACTTAAGATGTGCGCCGAATAATACCCTTAAGAATGAGACCTCAAAGAAATTTTGAATACAAACACATAAAAACAGAATTTCAGTTCAAATAATATTTAAGGTCTGCTTTTTGTCATTAAATTAACTTTTTCTTCGCAAATGTTATGCTTTCACAAAGAGTTTATGCAAAGACTCGGATGTGTCTCAAACTCATCAACAAATTGAATGAATGCATCAAAAATTCTTTGACAAAATAATTAGTTTTCGACTCTTCTCTTAAGCCATAATGAAGTGTGACTTATGTATGACTGAAAGCGAACAATATGTCAAAAATTCATAGACAAGTGTAGACGAAAAATGTAAGACAACGAAGAAATAGTGAATTGAAAATAAGCGGAAAAATATTGTTCGGCCCAACGATCTCTTTATCGAAATGGAAAATATGTATTGCAGTACAAACTAGTATTGCAAATATTGCTAAACATTTTTTACGGTCATTTGCCATACGACTGAGTAAACGTCTACTGTCTAACTCTACCTGTGCTGCGCTGTCTGAACACATGCCTCAATGAATTAAACTATTATCGAGAAAAATACATACAATTTCTGTTTTCTTCGGAGGCATAAAAATTGTAATATGGGTTCAAATAGAAAATAATGCCTCAAATCTCACATTTCTTAAGAAATTCAGATGAAATCATTATTACGTCTCTCTAGGAATAGGAACTGGACTTTCAGTAAAGATTAGAAATTTCCTATACTTTTGTATTTCGATAAAATTATTTTCACTGATCAGTGAAAAGATGTTTTGAACGATAAGTATAATGAGAGCAATGAATTTGTCAAAAATACAATACATTTTTAGACAAATACAACAACTTTTTTATTTCCAAACTTTTCTCAATTTTCAACAATATTTGGACAAAAAAATAACACTTTTGAGCTAAACTTTTCTTTCTTGAACAATTTACCTTTTTCTTCTTATCTAACAGCAATAATAGCAATTCAAATATTCTGAATAATAAAATTGACTTCCTATTGAATATGGATAAGTTATCCAGGATATTGAATAACTCGGCTAAAAAATCATTTGCATTAGATATTAAATGTTAATTCCAGTGACAAAATGATATTTTATGATAATCTAGTAACAAATGACATGATATTTATCATTGAATTTATAATAAAAGGCATGAATGTTGCTAAAATGTGTCAGATATATTTTTATAGAAGGGAAAGTTAATTCCACTAATAAATTATACATCGAAACAAAAGATCTAAACAGCAGTTTCTCTCAAATTTCAAAGTAATTTCAATGATAGCCCTCTTAATAATACTTTTAAAAAAGCTATAAACGGATAGTTAGTAATAAAATGCGAAACATTTCTGAAGAGAGTATAGCTTTCATGAGAGGAGCGGAGAAATTCATAGAAACCTTTGGGCCAAATGTGACTTTCATATCGAGTTATCATAATTTCTATAATGTTTGAGCAGAAGATGTATTTCTCTGATGTTTCTATCGATATGAATGACGATAAGCAACAAAATCATGAATTCTTTAAACAGAAGAAAATTTTCTCAAAAATTTGTAATAAGAAGAAAACTATTGAAAAATTAAATGTTTTGAAGAAACTGATAGCAAAGCAAATCGCTTAAAGATATACCTTTTGGTACTGATATTAATTAGTAAAATATTTTTGCTTCAAATTAAAAATGATGAAAAAAGTAACTTTCAATTTGGTCTGAGCTTAGCACGACTCTTTTTTGTTGTTTTTAATTAAAAACTTATAATAATAAATAACTCTTGAATTCTAGGTTCTGGTAACTAACTCTTTCACTAAACCATTGAACAACTATTCCTTGAGTTTAATGAATAATTTGATAAAAACTATTACTCATTACGAAAATTGTTTATTTGGCAAAAACTTAGGGCTCAAAAGTTAATTCAATCAGAGTCGTCAAACGCCCTATGATTTATAGGACCCCTCCCTATGAGGATCTACTTAGTGTTAGTTTGGTCTCAATCCCTGGTCTTTAGACATCATTTACTATCAAAATATATGACTATCTCTTATTATCTCTTCGATCGCGAGAATTGTGACCATAAAGAGATGAGAAGAAAAGATAATTAAAGACAAGAAAAACATTAAGCAAATAAGGCGATGGGCCAACACTGCCACAGACCGGCACCGGTTCTAAGGTTAGCCTAAACTGTGTGTATGTGTCGTCCATACCTAAATTGTAGCAAAGAAGATGAGGAACTGAAATGGCTCAGCACAACACACAGCCACTATGTGTGGCTCTTATGGATTGCATTCAATTAAAATGTAATTAAAAGTGTAAACTAATTTAATGGAGGAAAACAACTAAAGAATAAATAAGTTTCATATTTCCCGCAAAGTATATAATCAGACAATTAATTTGTAATTCATCTAAATTTTTGAAATATATTTACATATTTTTGAAACAATTAATTATTTATTTAAATATTATTGAACTCTAAGAGCGAACCCAAGAGTTATGAATATTAATGGTTTTCTAAATATAGAAAAAGAGTTTGAAATACAGTTACAATGAATTACTTAATGTTATTATTATTTAATGATTTTAATAACAGTTTGGATGAAAGATAACAATAAAATATATATTAATATTCTTAACCTCCAAATAATAGGTTTGTTTTGAATTATGAAAGGAAAGGACTTTATCTCACTGTCTGTCAGGGATGGTCAAAGGGGTAAACTTAATATCTAAATAACCCCTAACTTTTAGTACAATATAAAATAAGTTTCTTTGCTTTTGAACTTTCTTTTAAAATTTGACCTAGCACCGTCCTAATTAAATCTGATGGTGATCAATTCTGTTTACAATTCTATTTTATAGGCATTACAATTAACCATTTACAATATTTGCCTCCCATATAGAACATGTGTGGTTAACCCTCTCGTTTGGAATGTAAGACCTGAGCATCTCTGGTGAATAAAAGGTGAGTGACTTTCACTAATTAATGAAAGAACAAAAAAAGACCGAATGAGTTGTGATGAATACAAACAGAAGAGTTTTAGCTGTTTATTGAGGAAAAGTCTTATCGATTGCTAACGAAGAGAGGAGTCAAACAATAATTGCGAAAAACACTCTTTAGTTGTCTTTTGTATTCAAAGGCCGTATCCTAAAAATTCAGGCATTTTTTATCCGGTATTCAAAGTATATGTCGATTGAAAAAGTGGAAGAGAGTGAACACCTTTTAGTCAACGACTGTATTGTTATTGTAATTCATAATTACATATAATTTACTGATTTATTCGGCGACACATTATATGCGTTAATCTTATTCATTGCCGGCAACACATCAAAGCTCAGCGACCCCTTACTTTCAACTTTCACTTCAGATTCAAATATATATATGAAGTGAAAAAATGAGCTCTTTTTTGGTTGTCCACAGAAAGAGCCAGGGCAAAAAATTGACTCGAATTGAATGAAAACTTTGGATTCGAGGTTCAATGGTTTTACTTTGTTTTTGTGTCGTTTCTCAACAAAATTTTAACTTTGATTCTGACTTTTTGTCCCAAATTTTTCCTAAAAATTATTGTAACATAGGATCACTTTCTTTCCCTCAAAATATATCTATAGATATCTAATGATTTATGATTTAAATTAATCAGAATTTTGTCTAAACTTTAAAGAGAGAAAAATTTAAATTTTAAAAGACTTAATGAAATTGCGATAAATATTTTGAATTAAGAATTTTAATCATTGCGATCGAAATTAGTCTCATATTAAAGGAAAAGCAACAAATTGGGAGAAATTTCAAATTATAATCGAGACAAATTTTTAAATCACGTGAGAAAAAAGGTGAGCAAAAGTCTAATTCATTTGATTAATTCTAATGTTGTTTACGGTATTTCTCTTTATATACTTTTTAATGTCTGTAATGTTAGTAAAACTAAATTTAACTTAACTTTTCTGCTGTGAAATCAAAAGGCATTAACTTTTTTTGTTGTTTGGATTTGAAAATAATCACAAAATAAAGTGAAGAAATCGATGTTCAATAGGAAGTATTTACCATTAAATAGCTATCAATTAAATGATTGTTTGTTTGTGAAAAGAAAATATTTTTGCGGAAAATACTTTTTGCATACTTGTAAAGGACGGGCTAATGTGTGAGAGTGTTCTTGATTTCCAGGGAAATCACTATATTTAGACCCCGAGCCTTAACTCAATTAGAGATTGGAGTTGAATGAGAAAAACTTGAATCAAATTAAACGAAACTTAATTTAATGAATAGTTTGTGACTGAAAACTGTTGATAAATGGAAAGAGTTAACGAGCAAAGAGGGAAATGGGAGTAATTCAACAATGACATTATAGAAAATCATTTCGCACTTTGTATTTCATTTTCTAATTCTTTAATCATTTTCTATTTGTACACAACTTTATAATTACCGCTAATATCCATGTATTTGATTTTGCGGTCGAATCAGTCTTTAATTTATACGTTTCTCGGCTTTTAATCGGAAAATAATTATTATTCGGTTATAAACCGCTTAAAGCATTTTATTTTCAGTAATGCCATACAAATTTTAGCGACAATTCTCCTAATTCTGGGTAAACCTTTCAATAGATACAGTGATAAATCATCCTTACTTAAGGATTACCAATAATTACCTTTTATTTCTATAAAATAAAACTATTAGTGATTTTCATTTCAATTATAATTATGATAATTATAGAAAATACTGTTTTGAATATATCTTCTCTAATAGAAAAACTTTTTGCCTAACATTTTGTTATTATAGTGTTTGACATTTGCAATGATAGCAACAAATTATATGATAAAATCAATCAAAAGGGAATCCATAACAACTCTGAGGAATGTCTTTCGGGAGACCACTTCTTATACTGTGTTACAGAAAATACAGATAGAAATCAGGGAAAGAAAGAGAAGTAAAAGACACTAATCCTTAGTTATGGTTGTAATGCGATTTTTGCCCAAATTCTTATTAAATGTTAAATATTTTTGATTTTCCTAAGTCTGAGATCAAAGTTAAGTTCAAAAGAGAAATGAGAAAAATTTGTTTACAAATTCGAACCATTTTTTTCCTCAATTCATAACAAAACAACTTTCAAGAAAAAAGATCAGAAAATATTAATTTTCAAAAAGTTTTAACAATTATTTCAATAGCGGTGTAGACAAGACCGGGAGTCAGACCACTTCTGGCAGTGCACCTAAACATTGCATTTAAGATCAACGGTGCGCTCATCAATGCAACGGTTAAGGTATTCATAACTCCACTATCATATTATTCAGCGCTACTATTATTTAATAACAAGAAAATTATTTTACTTTGCGATACACTATTAAACACTGAAGAAACAAAATTTAATGCGTTATGAAAAAATCAGGAACTAATGTACAAAATTGAATTCACTCCGATTATAACACAATATAAAATAATTAACACAAACTCCAAACGTTTTCTTTTCATAAACAATAAGAAAACTTTTAATCCACCAAAAAATTAAATTTCATTTTTGGTCTCAAATTAAAGTTTTTTAAGCGGAGAAAAATGAAAATTAAGTTCAGATCTGAATCTAAATAGGAAACGGTTTAATTGAAAGTCCAATAAAACTCAGGTAATAAAATTTTGTGTGTCATTTTGTTGAGGGTCAATTAGTGAGACATATGGCCCTTATATGGGCTTGATTCATTAAAAGATTCGGTCAAGTTTAATTTTACGATTACATAATGTTACCCAAATAAATGCAGAATTATTCATACATGCAAATTGGAATAGTTAATTCAAATTCCAAACTTGTCATTATTTTTTATCAAGTTATAAAACTGTTGACTGAAGTAATGTGAGATTATTAAGTCTTTTCTAACTTTTCTAACGAATTAATTCAACAAATTTCAATATTACAGTAAATCACAATATTTAGGCATTTTGTTAATGAATTGTTACCCTTAGACAATTAGACAATGAGAATTGAAACTTACATGTTTGTTGGACTGACCCACGAATCAAAGTAAGGCAAATGACGAGAATACAAATCAATAGTTTGGAGGGATTTGTCAAAAGACTTTTGTCGTTGTATTCCATTTCAAATAAATCTTAATTTTCTACAAAAGTCTCAAAATTCAAATTAAGACAAATATTAGAAATAAAGTGAAGAACAGAACTATATTTGAAATATAATAACGAATTGTTTATAACATTATTGAAATGGTTGTCATATCTGCGATATTTAGTGAACTTCTCTGATCGCAAACTTGTGGCCAAATATCTGCGGAAAGAATTTCCTCTGAATATTGTTTGAGTGCATCTGCGCGCAGTCCTATTAAGAACGCCTTTCCCCTGTCTTTGCTTTTGTCACAAACACCTCATTAGGTAATGATTTTTATGAACAAACTCTTGGCGTTAGACCTGTTTCGCAACCAGAAGTTGTTGCAAACGAGGGGCTTATTCTTATGTAATACAGTTTGTGTGTGTTCTCCACCAGTGCTGAGCCTGGAAGCACTCGACTAGTCTTATATCTCAATGTCAAGTTCTTGCATGAGTTGAACCGCTTGTTTGGGGTCAGACCTGCTTTCAATGCAAGTATTTCAGGTGCAGAGCAGAAGAGTTTCTTCGATCGGCGTTTTATCCTCGAAAGTGATCTTCGTTTCCAATATAACGGAAAACATTGAATCCTCTGTTAGTCTATTCTGTGCTCACAAATATCAATCCCTATTAACAACGCTATCATTACTTTGATTGAAGACTAGATTTCAAATCAATTACACATTACTTTCGTGTAATTTAAAAGAATAATCAAAACATTTTATCTGAAAAGAGACCAATAAATAAATGGGAACACATTTATTCTGCTGGGATCTAATGATACCTCAAGGAGGATGATAAAAAGCTTCTTGTTAGCAGTATTTCTTCATGAGAGAGCTCTTAATTTTCCCCAAATTCCATAACTGTTTAAAAAATATTCAACAGAAACTAAAGAAATTGCCTCAGAGTTGACTTGAATGGTATCAATGAGTTTCAGAAGTAATCTCACGAACCCTCTGCTCGTTAACCGTAATTAAGTGGTTATGTATTAATATTTCTTTTATTTTTAATTCATTCTTATCATATCAAGAGATAGGTTTAAATACAATATTTTCTTCTAATATTCTCTCTCTCTCTCTCTCTCTCTCATATTCTCTGTTTCCACATTAGAATATCACAGACTTTAAGCAAACCCCAAAACAAA